>JANHZU010008894.1:23054-43502 GCA_032468055.1 Acrochordus granulatus | reverse complement strand
TCTTACCAGTTCAATTTCAGAATTGAGAAAGCCTTTTGGATTAAAGGCAAAACGTCTTCGACTTGAGAAAAATCCAGCCCAGATGCCTGTTTTTTAAACTTTGTTGCTATGCAATTACCCTGGACGAGTGAGAGTCTTCACAGACATCAAGAAAATATTTTCCCTTCATCTACCATTGTTTTGGACGAGGAGTTATGTTTCTTTCTCAAGCAGACAAACAAACAAAGCCGGGCAGTGATGAATTATATCATTACTGCTTTCACCTTGATAGAACAGGGAAGTTTAATTGTTATCTAAAGAACTACTGAGTTTGAAAAAAGGAAGTAATTTTACAGTCTCAGCTACAATATTCTGAAGCACCATAGTAGATATTTTAATAAAAAGTTTCTTCCAAGTAGGAGTGGACAAACCATAGTTGCAGAAAAGTTTATGTATACGTTAAAACATCACATTGTGTGCATCAGTGTGGATATATATGGAAGAGGGGTCTTCCATACATGACATCTTTATTCATGGCTTTGTTCCTTCTATTAAAGCCTCTATGTTCTCATTACAAAAAACAAAATAACCCACCAACAAAGTTTTGGAATTTTCATTTAAGAATTAATCCAATTTGTCTAAAGTACCTGTATTATACAAGTTTTACTGTAGAGGTAATCCTCAGTTAATGACCACGCATTCAGTGACCATTTGTAATTGGGACAATGCTGAATGAGTGGTACTTACAACCAGCCCTAGAAGTTTCATCTATTGCAACACTCCCATAGTCACATGTGATCTGTGCATTTTGGGCTCAAAGTTAGGACAGCTGCAGCATTGCATGCTCATGTGATTGCCATTTGCAAGTTTCCCTTCTGGCTTCCCACAAGCAAAATCAAGGAGGAAACTGGCAGGAAGTCACAAGCTGCAGTCATGTGAAGTCATTCCTTAACAACCTGCAGTTTTTGCTTCATGATGGCAGCTAAGGTCATACAACATCGCATTTTACAGTCCCAATTTCCATCGCTAAGCAAGAACTACCTCTAGGTTGATATGCTGGCACAAACCAATCCAGGGAAATATTTATCTAATTGACAAGTTTGTTGTATCTAGTCAAAAGTGATGGACAGAGACTGAGTTCCGACTTGCTAGAAAATTATTGGGTTTTTTTTAAAGACAGATATACATCAGTCAAAATCTACCTGAGTATGAACTGCATCTCACATGGATTTCCCCATGATTGGATCTTATGCTAAACAGCTGAATTAATCAACTGAACAATATTGGATAAGATTATTCTGGGAACTGACTGGAAATTTTCAACTTTTCTCCTTAGACGCTTCTCCTTTGGGATAAGAAAATCTTCTGTTCAGTGAACCCACTTCTTTTTTCCAGAGAAAGAGTCAATCCAGCTGTCAAAAATTCTAGGGAATCACCTGCAAGTGACCTAATTTCTTGCATGCATTCTCAAGCCTGATAAGTTTTGGTAGTAAAGTCTGATGAGTTTTAGCTAGTCAAGTTTATGTTCTATGTGGCTTTAATTACAGCTAACTTGCATTTCTAACTTGCTGTGCTGCATTATTTCATAAATGGACTGAAGTGGGAATTGCAATCGATAATGTATTTTTTCATATCCTGGGGTCGGATTGTGCCAGCCTATTGCATGTATACAGTTGACTGGGTCTTAAGGATGGAAAAGGAAATTTCGAGACAAGGGCCCTATCTTTTCTACAAGTGCAAAAAATCCTTAGGCCTTAATTTTTGTGTGTTTGGGCAGAATGGTAGCTCCCATCCTATCTGACAGGGCTGAGATACAGACAACTCTCCGCTTATCATTCTTCTCAGTCTCAGTTCTATACTTGATGATCAAAAATTTAGATCCAGATTATTTTCTTGAGACTAGTTGCTTTCTCATCTAAAAGCCACACACTGTTAAATAACATCTATTACCAACAGTGATCTCAAGAACTATATATATATAAACATATTGGACCCATATACTTCAAGGTAGGGCAAGGAATCTGCAGCCCTTCAGAAACTGTTGCACTGTGACAAGACTGTCTTGTCTCACAGACTGCCTCTTACAATATAAGGGATAAGCTCTCTCTCTGTGTGTGTATTCGCATCTTCTGTAAATGATAATTTGTATTGCAAAATGGTTGCCATGTGCACATGGGGAAATACACATGCATTCAGAAAATATTTAATTAATTAGAAAGAAAACCGAGGCTGTTGTCCATCACTTCATCAATTTACTGTCTCAACAGAGTCTGCTTAAGTTTAGCATTGTAATTTATCCTAGATATCAGTCATTGTTTGTATGGATGTCTAGTTTTACTTTCTATCACTCAGATTTTCCTGTGTGCTGATTTTCAAAAACGACCTTCCTTATTTAATGAATACCACTTTTTGCCCAGAAGCAGATTTCTGCAGAAGGATCTCTTTTACGTGATACAGAAAAAAATATCTGTGGAAAGGGAGCTAATTTACAGCCACAAGGCAAGGTATTAGAAATCCAGGAAAGCTTTTGCATCAGCACTCCCTATCTGTGGATACAGCAGAAGGCCCCTTAATGCTTCCAAACTTCATTATCTGAAACAAATAGTTTTAGTGTGCGAAAAGCACATATTGTGCTTCGGGAAGTAATTGTTACATCCAATGCTGCAAATATCTAATAAAGTTTAGTTAAGAGGCATGTTATACAAGGTCAATACTGTATTGAAAGGAGACTCTGGATATCCAGAAACCCTTTAAGAAATGGAAGAAAACCCCCGTTTCTCCCTCCAATTTTAAAACACTTCTAATTTAGGTTCTTTTAATATATGTTCAGCACACATGCTGAACAAATAAGAAGAAAGTATACAGCCTAGTTGCACTCCTTTGCCAACCTGGAACCAGTCTATTTGCCAGGTTCTGTCATGTGTATATCTTTTTTTCATGAGATGTTCTGGGATTCCATCATAAACACAAAAGATAAGGTAACTGTATGAAAAGCACATCTATGATAACTATGACAAAGATAATTTTATATAACAAGTCACTATGCTGTAACAATTAGTAACAAGCAGTTCACTTTTTATAGAATGCTGTAAGAGACAACTACTATGTTTTAGTAATCAATCATGAATAATAATAATAATAAAACCTTCCACAGATATCTAGAATGGACTTATTACACTCTCATTCATATAACACTGCTTTGTTACTCATTTTTTCAATACAATATTGTAAAATAGCTTGCAGAGTAACTTTCCCTTTGAAAAGAAGAGAATATTAGGCAAAGATATATGCACACACATGCGCGCGCACACACTATAAAGAGCCTAGAGTTTGTCCTTTCTGAATATTTTACAGTTAGCAAATAAATAACCGAAGGACTGTTATAAATCATTTGAGTGTTTCTTCATATATTCCTTATACTCTTATCCAATTTGAAAGATACATTCCAGCATCTAACATGAAGCAATGTTTAAAAAGCAATTGATGACAAGTGTATGGAGCTATTATTACCTCTCAGCCAACCCACTGACACATTATATTAAATGTAGACAATGTATAAATGAATGATAGTTTCATTTAAGTTTTTTTTTTTTGTGATTTCCCAGCTCTATATCTACTAAGCCATCCTCTTTAGCGGAAAGCAACTTAGATGAGAGCAGAAAAACGAGAACATATCTTGTAGATTAAATGTCTGTCTCAATCACCTCTCAATATGCCAACTAACTTGCAATTATTAATTACATTAATAATTAATTTCTGATAGTTCAAAAACAATACATTCCTTTTCCTTCCCATCTCCATTTGCCTAACTAAACTAACCAGAGCTTCAGAGTAATAAATACAATAATGGAATCTGGGGAGGAGTGTTCTAGGTTTTAGTTAATCTACAGTACCACAGAAAACAATTTGCAGTTATTTTTGAATGAACCAAGAAAATAAATTAAACTACTGACCAAGACTTAGCAGTACCAAAGTGGTTTTCTGTAATAAAGGCCAGTACAAATGCCAGAAGGTGCTATGCGTTAAGAGTGAGAAAGAAATTCTTGCCCTTTGCCATTTGGGAGGCTGCAGTAGAGGTGAGATGCATAATTGTTTCACAGATTGTCATCAGCTAATGCCAGAAGCCGCAGTGATCAAGGCTTCTTATTTCCTTTTTCTTTCTCTCAGCTCTATAACATTCATACATTAGCTATCTGCCAAGCTCTACAAGTTTCATAGGAATAGCAGTATACTTGTACTAAACAGAACCCAAACATTAACACCCAATCAAACACAATACTCAAAATACAACTTATAGCAGTTCAAGGCAACCCGATAACCACATATCATGATCCAACGAAAAAACTTGTTGGAAGATCATGTATTTACTGATCATTCCAAAGGAAGGGAGGCAACCAAGACTCCTTCTGAGGTTTTGCACACATATATCCACACATCCTCCCAGGATGTAGGAATCCATCATCCATACCTGGCTGTGCAAAAAAAAAAAAAAATTCAGATTCTACCTAGTGAGGATAGGCCTGAAGTACCTTGAGCCCAAGTTGTAAAGGGCTTACGGGTCAAAACAGTTAGTCCTCAACTTAGGACCGCAACTGGGACCAGGATTTCAGTTGTGGTCATAAGTCAAGACACCTACATAACCCAATCTGATTTTTAATTGTTTTACAGTGGTCAAGTGAATCGTGTGGTTGCATATCTGAATCACGGGGTTGTTAAATGAATCCATTCTCTCAAATGGGTGTTTTTTGGTCAGAAATCAGCAAAAGATGCTGCAAATCATGGTCATGTGACCATGAGACACTGCAACTGATCTTAAATGTGAGCCAATTGCCAAGCGCCTGCAATGTGATCGTGTGACCATGAGAAGGTGGGCAGTGTGAGATTTATGATGTCTGGAAGTGATTTATGGGCTGTAAAGTAACTTTAAACAATCGTTAAACTAACAGTTGTAAGCTGAGGACTCCCTGTACCAGGACCCTGAACTTCATTCAGAGATTTACTGTAAATGGCCATAGCAGTGCAATATTGGTGTCATTTGCTGTAACCCACCAGTGTGCAGCCTGCTGCACTGTATAGTAAATCCAGTGTAGAAATGGTCTTCAGAGGCAGTCAAGTGCATGACAGTCACCTATGTCTGAGGCACTGAGGGCATGAGTTATTGACATAAGACCTCCTGCCGATTTTCTGTGCTCAGTATCTGTTTAATGATATTATGTTTTAGATGACTGACATTCTTACTGATTATCTAAAACATGTTTTTTAAAAAAGTTTATTTTCACATCAAAGTTCTCCAGTAATGAAAAAATAGTATTAGATCATTTATGCAATTAAAGGATTTTTAAGCATCAGATAAACTATTTCTTATAATCGAAACATGAGTACATTTGTGTGTCTCTATTGATAAACTAAATAATTCAGAATCTCCTTATGTTAAGTGGTTCTCTTTCATAGAAAATGTAGACTCAGGTATTTTTTCATACTATTACCTTCTTATGAAAAGAAGCAACCTATCACTTTCACAAAGTACTTTGAAGATGCAATCAGGGAAAATACTGCAAAGCAACTGAATCCGTAGTTATTTTACAAGACAGCTGTCAAAAGGGATTAATTATCCCATTCATAAATAGCAAAACAAACGTTTCTGGCTTCCAATAGAAAAGCTGGCTAAATCTAAAATGAAAAAGATTGCGAAATAGTGGCAAATTAGCATTCTGGAGTCTTAGACTGAAGTCTGCTCTGAGACACAGAAGTTCCCTGGAGGACTTTAAGACAAATCATTCTCTATTAGCCAGTGTAGCTCAGAGGAGTATTAGGGAGAGAAGGAAGCAGCCTGAACTGGTGGAGGAAAGGAAGGATTTAAACCTAGCAAATAAATAAATAAGCATCTCCATATGAAATGCTAGAATTTTAGAAGTCCCATTTAGTATGTATTAATCTAGCTTCCTCTGGAGGGATTTAATAATTTCATAATCTGAATGTATATTAATTAATTACAGTTTAGCAAGAAGTATATATGTCTTACTTGTTACTATAGACAATTAGTGTACACTATATGCCCCTACTATACACAAGTTACAATTACTGAACTACCATAAAGAAGCTAAACAGTAAATATAGCTTATTATAATCTATAACAATCACCAGAATTGATGCATATACTAAATATAAGTAGTATTTCTGCTAGAAAAGGAAACAGCATCACGACAAACACCAAAGGCTTTAAAACAAACATATTCTTCAAAACACATCCAAGACTGTTAACTTTCAGCCATACTGTATTATTATTTATATACAGATCAATGTGATCAGGAATGGATAGATTTTCCTCCTCATAATGCAATTCTTATAAAACCAAAAGAATCAATGATCCAATGGACTATTAAAACTTGTCAATCAAAACTATTATTTTCACTTAACTTAGCACAAGTGGCTTTACCTTTTTCTTATGTGACATATTTTTGCACTATTTACCATTCCTGTTGCTTTGCAGTGTGAGACTTTGCTGTACTCCATTTAATAATCTAGTTAAGCTGCTGTTTGCTAGACTGAGGCACATTCATTCAATAAATGTATTACTGATAAACCTTTATCAAAAACAATGGAAAATCAATCCAATCATTTTTAAAGGAAAAAAAGAGAACATTTTTATGTATGACAAGCCTGTCCAAGTAAAAAAAAAGGAAGACCACAAAGTCTGTTAAGGATAACTAGCACCTAAATGTAACCCAGTTAAAATAGTCAAAGTCTATTAAGTCAAAGTCTGTTAAGAATAACTAGCACCTAAATGTAACCCAGTTAAAATAGTCTCCACTGAGATTATTACTGATCAATTTTATCTGGCTCTGAAGCAGGATTGGGCATGGTTACTATTTGTACCAGACTCTTGTATGACTACCAGAGAGGGCAGAACTGAAAATGAAAAAAAGGATCCTGGAAATAGATTCTGGAAACCATGGATTCATGTGTTGGATGGATTCATGTGTTCAACAGGTAGTTCAGGAGTGTATTTTGCATATTCATGTGTTCACCAGGTAGTTCACCAGATTCAGGAGTGTATTTTGCAGCAACAAATAAAGGCAATAGCAACAATAATATTGTATGATTTTTTAAAAATAGATAATCTCTCAGAATGGACAGTAATACATCACAGATATTATATACACTTTCTGTCTTTGCAATAATTACACATTGGCTATATCCAAGAAGCTTGACTTAATTAACCCATCATTAATTTAATAACTTCTGTGATTTTTAATTTAAGCAATGACTAATATTACAAAAGTTCCCACAACTTGGATTTACACATATATAATGCCAATATATTAATAACATCCTAGTTTCTTGGGAATAACTCGATGCAATGCTAGCTAAAGAACTGGAAGCTGTGATTTCACATTATTCTGTATATAATAATGACATCTGGCAAAACCTACCTGATAATGAAAGATCCAACAAAAGGAAAGGCAACTATAGGCCAATTACATGCTTACCACCAACTTTGAAATTACTAATTGGTGTTATAGCTGATGCAGTCCAACAGCATCTAGCTGAAAACAAGCTGAAATTGCCCAAACAGCAGAGAAACAAAAGATAAGCTCCTAATTGACAAGATAATTCTGAAAACTGGAGAAAGATGACCAATTTGAATGTAGCATGGATTGATTCATGAAGGCTTTTGAATCTCTGCCACATGATTGAATAATCAAGTGCCTAGAAATAACAGGAGTCAGTTGAAACATTACAGGCTTTGTGCAAAGAACAATAGCACAATAGAAAGCGCAGAAGCTGGTCAATGGGGATAGACTGGGAGAAGTTAAATCAAGAAAGACATTTTTCAAGGAGACATCCTATCTCTGTAAGTGTTTATAATTGCACTAATTGCTCTGTCAACAATACTGAACAAGACAGGTCAAGACCAAGCTCACCACTGTTTGAGGGAAAATAGTGAAAAGTGAAGGAATCAAGATGCCCTATGGAAACAGCATCAAGAGTCTGGATGAAGATGATCACTACAAATAGGTGGGCATCTTTCAAGATGATAACATCAAGCATATTGAAATCAAGAAGAAAGTTAGAAGTGAACTCAGTGAAGGTTTGGTAACTGGATAAAAATGCCAAATTCAGCCTAAACATTTGGTTGACTATGCAATGAATCATAATAATTTATCTCCCAGAGGCATTGGTTGTAGGGCTCGTGTGCTCTGAAGGTGAGAGCTATGCCAGAGATTCAGCCATATTGGAAAAGTCTCATCAGAGGAGCCAGACAAAGAGTGTCCCTCCCATAAAAAAATATTGTGAGACATAATTTACAGAAACCCATACCAGCTGGATCAACAAGGACTGTGCTAGGTATTGGAGCTCCTGAACATCTGGTGAAAAATGAGCAACAGGACTCAGGACTGTTGGCTGAGCCAACTGAGCTGCAGAATTACTGGAAGAAAAGGGGTTTACCTATCGCAGATATACAAACACTGAAAAAAAAGCAATAATGATATGTTATTACAAATCAATTCCAACAAGGAGAGGATACCTGAAAATAATGTACCACTTCTGGAAAGAACAACATCCAGAAACTAACAGAACAGAGGCTAGCAGTTTAACATTGATTTATAATAAGAAATAAAGTATTCACAAAAGTAGCATTGAAAGAACTATAAAGCTCTACTCAGGACAAAGAAATCAAAGCCTTGCCAGAAGTAGCTCAGACTGTAGAGGCAAACCAGGAAGAAGCAACATTAAAGGAAACAACATAGTTCCTGAATCATTTGCATTCCCAAATCAGGCATGATCTCCTCCACTTCCTCCTCAGGAAGAACAAAGCCCTCTAACTAAAAAAGAAGTAGAAGAATTAAAATGAAGAATAACTGATCATCCAGAACAGCATAAAAACAAAAGAATAAGATTGCCTGCATTGAAGCTTGTTCCAAAGAAACAACTATCACAAGTATTAAAAGATGCCAATATTTAATATCAAATATAAACACCAGCTCACTGCAAAAAACAAACTAACTTATGTACAGCATGGCTGCAAATATAACTGAATATTTGAGATTCAAAATCAAGAAAGAAGAAAAAAATACTTGACAAAGAAGAAACAGTGCAGTTCTGGGTACAACTATGGGACATCCCAAAGAAATACAAGACTGCAACTTGGCTAAAGGAAGAGGATACAAATAAAAAAGGCTGAAATGAAATAACTAATAATCATAGCAGAAATGGTAGAGAAAAAGGCAAAGAAGATCAAAAACTGGTCAACACTAGATGCAGATAAACTGCATGGTTGTTGGTTGAAATATCTGACGAGTCTACATCCACTCAGTGCCAAGGAAGTAAAATTGAAGAGTGGATAACATCTGGCAAAACATAATGACAGATCCAGCAAAAGGGGCAACAGCAGACAACTGCAGGCCAATCACCTGCTTATCAACAACTTTCAGATTGCTAACCTGTGTAGTAGCTGCTGCAGTCCAACAGCATCTAGCTGAAAACAAGCTCTTTCGACCTGAGCAGAAAGGAAACCACTCAAATAGCAGAGGAACAAAAGATCAGCTCCTAATTAAAAAAAATATTCTGGAAAACAGCAAGAGAAAGAAGATCAACTTGAATATAACATGGATTGATTACAAGAAGGCATTTGACTCCCTGCCACATAGTTGGATAATCAAGTGTCTAGAAATAACAGGAGTTAGTACAAACATCAGACGTTTTGTGAAAAGATCAATGGAACAATGGATGACACGGTTGCTGGTCAATGGTGGTAGACTGGGAGAGGTTAATATCAAGAGAGGAGTCATTCAGGGAGACTCATTATCACTACTGCTATTTGTCATTGCGCTGATTTCTCTGTCAGTGCATGGCTATCAAATATCAAAAACATCTGCCAGGCTACCCCATTTCCTTTACATGGATGATCTGAAGTTGTATAGAAAAACACCATCTGAAATAGAATCGCTGCTCAACACCACCCATATATACAGCCAAGATATTGCAGTGGAGTTTGGACTTGACAAATGTGCCACCCTCACCATCAAAAGGGGAAAAATGCTGAAAGATGGAAGATGCCCTGAGGAAATAACATCCGGAGTTTGGATGAAGACAATTACTACAAATACATTGGCATCCTTCAAGCTGACAATATTAAGCACTGTGAAGTCAAGAAGGTCAGAAGTGCATACATCATGAGAGTGAAGAAGATCTTAAAGTTCAAACTCAGGGGAGGAAATACCATCAAAGCAATTAACACATGGGCAATTCCAGTCATTAGATAAACAGCTGGAATGGTGGACTGGACTCAAGCAGAACTAAAGGCCCCTGGTACGAAGACCAGAAAGATAATAAAGATGAATCATGCCCTTCATCCAAACACTGATGTTGACAGACTCTACCTACCAAGGAAAATAGGTGGGCATGAAATGTTGCAAGTACACCAGACAGTTGAAGAAGAAAATAGGGCATTGGAAGAATACTTGAAGGACAGTGAAGATGATCCACTGAAGCTAGTTACCAGGAAGGCTTAATGAGTTCTGAGACATGAAACTGATATACAAAAAAGCCCAAATGAAAAACTGAAAAGAGACATGGCAAGGCAAAGCATTACATGGCCAGTACATTAAAAAGAATAGAAGGCAAAGCAGATAATAACAAGACCTGGTCATGGCTAAAAGCAAGAAAAAAGAGACAACAGGGCCTCATTCTGACTACACAAAAGAACATTAAGAACAAATTCACACAAGGCTGGAATTAAGAAGACAACAACAGATAGCAAATGCTGCCTCTGCAAAGAATCTGAAAAAATAGTGGACCATCTAGTTAGCTGCTGCAAGAAGATCACATAGATTGACTACAAACAACAGTATGATAAAATAGCAACAATGGTACACTGAAAGATCTTCAAGAAATACCATTTGCCTGCAAGCAAGAACTGGTGGGATCATAAAGTAGAGAAAGTAATATAAAATAAAGAAGCTAAATTGCTTTGGGACTTCAGAATTCAAACAGACAGACACCTGCCATATAACACTCCAGACTTAACAACTGTCAGTAAGAAAAACAAATAAGTCTGGATAGTTGACGGGGCAGTACCTGGAGGCAGCAAGAGCAGAAGAGAAAGAGCTGAACAAAATCGTAAATTGCAAAGGAATAGAACAACTGTGGCAAAAGAAAGCAAAGATGATACCAATAGTAATAGGTGCCTTGGGTGCAATCCCAAAACAACTGGAGCCCACTTGAACACCATTGGCATTAACAAAGTCACCATCAGTCAATTGCAAAAGACAGCATTACATGGAACAGCTTACATCCTGCAACAATACCTTTAGCAACATAGAAGAACAGCGTCTGCCTATCCCAGGCCCTTGAGAAGGACTCGATAGGTGGACAAAATGTCAAATCCAGTCAAAACATCTGGCTTTGTGACCAACCAAAATAATTTATTAAAATAGAGGTTTAACTACTGATAAATAAACTGCTATCCATTCATTACAGTAGGATTTCCAGCTTCTCATTCCTACCAATGGTCAACGGTAGTAGACTAGGAGAAGTTAACCAGGAACAATGGTAGAAGGGCTACAATTTAAGCATAAATAAAGAAACCTGGATCCATGTAGTCTTAATCTACCAATGTGATATCATTGACTAGAATAAAGATTTTGGGAGTATTTAAGCTCATTCAACTTTCCAGACTGCAACTTCACCTTCTGAACCTGGCTGCCATCTTCCCAGCAATGCATGGTGTTTGTGAGACCCAGTGATATCTACACATGGAAAATAGACAAAATTTTGATTGCATCATCATGGCTGAGATCTTGACTTTTCTGACCACATCCTGCAAACACCCTTGTAAGAGCCCATTTTCTTGTTTCTCCACTCACAGCTTGCTTGGCTCTCCCACTTTTTTCTGACATATTAGTTCATGAGACATTTTATTTTCACTTTATAATTATGTTGTCTCCCTTTTGTTTATGCTTCTAATCATAGTTTCTACAATTCATCTTGGATAAAAGTCACAATAAAAACTAACAGTCAGCACACTGTGGGGACCTTGATGCTCTTTTCTTGCAGAAAAGACAAGGTAATATCAACAGTCAACAGACTAGTTCTTAAACAGATGGTGCAGGAACCATATAACAGAACAGACCTGTGCTAAATTACATAAACTGCCAATTTAGCTCAAACCTTCAGTCAAGCTAAGCTAAAATGAAATTCATACTAACAGGATGACATCAGAATTAGAGTCCTGGCTTTGAATTATAAAAGAACATCCATTTGAAAAATACTCAGGATCTTGAACTTCATTGATTAAAAAAAGGGGGTCAAACACTAATTTGATGGGATGTACTATCAAAACAAACATTATATAGGTGATCTATACATGAGGGAAATTCGTCATATATCAATGGTGTTCTTTGTATAGCTTATATACACATGCAAATGATGAAAGTAGGGTGTGCCATAATTTTTGCTCCTGTGGAATATGTGTGTGACTTGGCAAACCACTCACAAAACAGATGGGATTCTTTTCAGACTGACCACCTGATTCACCTCTTGCAGATACTGCATATAGGTTTATGTATGTGTATGCATGCATAGATATGTGCATGCAAGTGTATGTCTTATTTATTTGTGCCACTTTAGGGGAAGGGTTCATGGATTTCATCCACTCTTCCTTCTGGAAGGTGAACTGAGATTGCCAAAAGGAAGTTGGGACTTCAAGCATAGAGATAATTCCCCACTGGCATGAGCAAAGAAGAGGTTTTGCTGTGGCTCTTGGCTATTGAAAGATTAGAAGAGCTCTCTCATAATGTCTGAGACTTCTTGGCTCTTGTGAGATTTGGCCAACAAAAATTGGGGGGAAAAACAAGGACTTACGATCAACTAGCAGGCAAAGCTACCATCAACACATTTGGTTGTTTCAGGTGTTGACTGTTTGCTGTTTTAAGGATTGTGTGAAATTAGTTTCCATTATCATGCTCTTTATCTTCCTGATATTACTACTCTCTGGGTTCGGTTAAAGATAGGAAATTTAATGAAAGTTCTTTAATATCTCTATAAAAGCTTTTGGGTGAAATCCCTGGGAATTGGGTTCAAAGGCCACCAGTGTGCTGAGGACATTCAGTTTTTTTCCACCTATCCTCAGAGTCAAGTGTGATAGTGGTGTTGGATTAATATCTGAATGTTGTAATGGGAACATGGATGACCAATAAACTTTAGCCCCATCTGAAAAGATGAGAATCCTATGACTTGGTAATTTATGGGTGCAGAAACTGGGTTTGTCACTAATTCTGGATAAAACTGCCTTCTTGTGAAGGGACAGGCACAATGCTTTGGTATGGGCAATTGAACCTGGTCCAACAGCTTCAGTCTTTCCTCAGAACAGCTGGCTTGGCCATAGTAGTCTATGTGTTTCCTGACATAATTTTTTAGGCTCCTGCCTTTAAATATTATCCAAAGTTGCAGCAATGGTGAATATGGTAGCAAACTAGTATAAGGAATACCATTTCAGAATCTAGGACAACAATGTAAGTTTCTTTGTAATATCTTCCACAGAATCTGTTTGGCCAATTTGATCTTGCAGGGTTGATGTGCTCCAGGTTCCTTTGATTAAACAGTGTCAGGACCTACAGAATACCCCAGGCCTCAGTGAGGCTTAATGGATTCTTTTCTTTTTTTTATTCTAGTCAAAAGTTGGTTATCTTGCTATCTTCATTCCTTATTTTTCTTTCTGTTAGTATAATTATTTAAAAAGGGGATCCCTCTCCCCTTAAATATTAAATTACATAACATTTAAGATATATGGGAAGAGGGTTGTTTTTTGTCTTTCTATTGTGTTTATGGACAGTAATGTATGACAAGATCCTCTGTCTATAAATATGTAAAATAAATACAGTTACTGAAATCTCTGGCACTATGGGATTATCTGTAACAGTAAGGGAAAGAAGGCTCCTTAATTTCAGGAATTGTTGAATTATCTATTATTTGTAATCCAGGGAAGAAGTTCATTGGTAGAAAGTCAATCATAGTAACCAAGGAAGAGTGGTGATTTTCATTTGATTTGCATGCTTCCAGCCTGTACCACACTATCTAAATAAACATTTAGCTGAACAGACAGACCAATTATTTTGTAAAATGGAACAGAATTGATAATACAGTTATATTTCAGCTGTTTGTGTCTCCATTTGGCAGATCTGGATGCAAAAGATAAAATCTAATTTTAGATTCACCCACAGATAATGGCAAAATCTACTGTTTCTGATGCAGTCTGGAGAATTGACATAATTGGTGGCATTTATATTAGAATAAGAATCTTTATTGCTCTCCATGACCAGTCCATAAAACACTCAGAAGCATAAAATTAATATTGATTAGCTATAATTAAGTAACAGATTTGTCAATCAACTGCCATACACATTACAAATTGCATGAAAGAATTTGGCCATGTTCATTTTAATCATACTGTCGAGTCAAAGGTTTAAACAGAAATGATCAGAGTGACCAGGATATTTAATCTGGTGTGGAATTAGCAGCTTTTATGTTTGAGTGTGTTTCTATGTGTCTATAGGTACATCTGTATGTCCTAATATATATAATTCACATTTCACATATTCTAATGGCCACCACACATGACAAACAATCATTTATTTTCTGTTTCCTGAAAAAATATATGGGTTTGACATTTTCTATCAATCAATATTAATTTGGTCTGTCTTAAAAATGGACCTGTAACAGTTGTTTCTGTTCACAGTGATGTTTGCAGTCAGAAGGTGTTTTTCCTTAAAGAGTAATCATGACACCTTGGGCTGCTTATAAATCTAACTTTATATCTATTTACATCATTTGCTTAATTACATCATTTGTTACACAAATGACAAATTGCCACCAATTATGTACATTCAATAATGATGCAAATGATATAAATTATACAATTATGTAAATTCAGATTTAACCAATATTCAGGTCTACCAACTAATTCCTCCCAAATGGTCTGTTAAATCAAGGATTTATCAGATTTCATTTTCAACTTTATCAGATTTCATTTTCAACTTGCTCTTAAATTCTTTTTGTTGTACTATTTTATATAATTATGGCAGCATGCTCTGGGTTGCTAGGTTTGGATTTACTTGTTTATTTAATTTAGGGATTCTGCTTGAAGCAAGTTCTTCAAAATCAAATGGAAATAAGTAAATAAACCTTAACCGCTGCTTGTTACTAAAGCAAATAAAGTCATTCTATGGAAACACATTATATTCTAAGCTCTTATCCACCAGAAAAAAATGAAAACATTAGTAGTAATAACATTAATAATAAAACTCACCTCATTCACTGTGACATAGTAGTGTTCTTGCTGGAACTGGGGAGAGTTATCATTTCTATCCCTTACCACGATCCGAACTTCATGGTTGATAATAGTTCCTACTTTTCGATTAATGCATTGAACTTGGACCACAATAGACTGAATGGACACTGGTGGCTGTAAAGAAGAAGAAAAATAAAACCATAAGTACTTTTAAGTAACATCTGTATATTTGGAACACAAATACTGAGTGTAGGATAGGATTCTCTAATTCTATCATGAGGAATAAAGTTCATTTAGTTCATTGGGTTTGTTCCCAGATCAGTATATGTAGACTGAAAGTTAGTCCATAAGATTAACACTTTGTTATGTGTCTGAATATCTCAGACAGCATATCTCAGATGTTAAGTATTGTAATACAACTTATATACGTATTATATGTATTATACCTATATAATACATTGTAATGTAAGATAATCAATATATTAAATAGTTTAGAAGATGTAGGCTAAATCCAGATACTGTAAATGTCAAAATCACATTTTGCCTTTAATCAACTGTAAAACATTAAATTCAAATACAGTTAGGTCTGCTTTTAAACAACCTCAGGAAGATTCTTCTGTTTTATGAAAAACTTACGAATCATATCAGAATGCAAACTTTCCTTATATCCATTGATGCTAAACATGACAGGAATTTGGGGAAAAAAAACTAAGCAGAGCCAGACCTTATTATTAGGACATTATGGACTGGAAAATTAAAAAGGCTGGAAAATTGAGAGGGGAAAAACTGTTTGACCCCAAAGTTCATTTATCTTTCACTAGATCATATAAAATAATTAATGTGTGTTGCGAGTATGGAAACTTGGTCGGAAAAGAAACTTTTGTTTGTTTGTGAAGCCTAACTTGACAGCTACTAGATCTATTGTAGAATATATTTAGCGCAGGTCATTTTAATAGAAGGCATGTCTCAACATTGCTGTGCTGCAACCTGTCCACCTGTCTTCCCATGTGCAAACACATGTAAGTGGAGAATATGTCAATGTGAAAACTTCCTAAAATATAACAAAATGTTGCCCCTAAAGCATATGAAAAAACGATCCATGCTAAGAGGTCTGAAAAAATGAACATTGACTGTTCTTTCCCCCAAAAGAAATGGAACCAGGAATAGCATGCAGTGAAAGAATTATGGTGTTATAGTATACACAGTAGACTGACCATGTGAAAATAAGTTTTAAACCTACTAACAGATGGCTTTGGTAATTTTATAAATGGCATGGGATCATTAACAAATCGTTAATAAATCATTGAATATGGAGAAGCAATGGAGGAGATACTGTCTTGCAGGAAAACTTTAAACAAACTAAGGCATCATTACTGTCAAAATTTACTGTCTAAAAGAGACTGGTTTGTTCTCAAATTTAATTCTGAAGAACACTCGAGCATTTTGATGTAAAAAATCAACAGGATGTAAATAAGCACGAAATGGAACTCATTGTTACTTTGTGCAAATGCTACTGTATTGCGTAGATTAATGTCAGTCATTGTTGGCAAGTCACATTGTTCAAAAATGTTAAAAAGCATTATGCATCAACTGCCAGCAGGGATTCACAGATGATATGGTCTATGTCAACACATTTTCAGGAGTAGTTCTTCAATCACTTTGTTCCAGAAGTCAGATGATTTTCAAATGAGATGCGGAAAATATCAACTGAAACATGATGGCTCTTCCAAACTATGAACTATGCTTTGCCTCATTATTTGGAAAAAAAAATAATGTGTAGTTTTGCCCCAAAATACAAAACCAACGTATCATTCCATTAACTAAAGGAATTTATACAACAACTTTTTTTTTCAGTAGGTGACTGTTAGTTGTGTTGGAAAATAAAACTGATAAGGCAAGTGACACAAGATGGCCTTAAAAACTTTAGATTCTATAACTTAAAGCCGTCTATCTTTGTATTTGCTACAGTTTGGAAACCACTCAAAATTTCAATACTGCAGTTGGCTAGCAAAATTGCTTTACAATATTGACATGGACTCATAGGTTATTATTAATATTTATAAAGCCACCCAACTCAAACTATTACTCTGGGAAGTGCACCATTTTAAGGCAAATAAGAATAAGCCCCCATACACATACAAAAGAACAAAATCTACCCCCAATCAGATGCTGGAACTTTCAAGATACATTATATATGAATGTAAAATATAAAATACAAATGTAGTTTGAGAGATCTGAAATAAGTGATTTCTATAGCATCAATTCAGAAAACTAGCAAAGAGGGAGCAAATGAGGACAACACCTCACAGTGGCCAGAGGAAGATGGATTCTATTTTTTTTTTAACTGAGTAGTTTTGGAATTTGTAATCTCGGGGTGAAGTTTAAATTATCTTTTATCTTGGTTTATAACAAAGAGGCACTACAACTTAGCATCATGTGTGAATTAAGCCATTGTCTCTTCTCTTTCTGTGTAGCTAAAATAATTTATAAGATTTTTGCTTTGGGAGAAGATCCAACAGTCAATCAGTATTGCAAACTTGTGTGATTTCCTCATTACGTCAAAGAGGATTTTAACTTTATTTTCAGCTTGATTGGAAAAGGAAAAAAGCAATTATAGTTAGTTTAGTGATTAATTAATAAAAATGTAAAGTTTTAGCAACTTACTGACAATTATTGCATCACAATTTCAAGCCAAGAAAACTTTCAATCTATTTTTCTTCTATGATTTAAACTTTATGTGTAATGTATAAAGTAAATGTCATTCCCAGGCAATTTGTAATTATTCACATTATATTCCTACTGGCAATATAAGAAAAGCATGCAGGACCTAATGGATAAAACTGAAGACTGATCAAATCAAAAGTTCTTTATTAGTGACTACTCTGATATATCTGGGAATCCTACCAGCAAAATAGAAAAGAAACTATGGTAAATGCTCAGCAGCAACTGATATTAACTTTTAAGATAAAGTTTCCTGCATAGATCCTTTATGGATTCTTCAAGTTTCATCATTTGCATCACTTTCCATCACATCATTAGGTATTACAGAATGCATTGTTTTGCATAAAATACATTGTTTAAACTGCTCTGGATTTACTACCCGCAAATTTTTTTGGTGAACCATACTCAGTATTAGAATGAAACATTTTATCTCTGTTTACTAATTTATAAAATTTCATCATATCCTACTTCAACTTATTTTTTAAAATTAAAACCCCCCAAATTGTCAACATTTAAATAAAAACCCCAAAATGTCCCTGATCCTTTAGTGTGCTCTTTTCTATCCTCTTTCCAGATCTATAACATGTGTTCTGGGACACGACAATAAGAAATTGTATTCCAACTATGGCACAATTTTCCAAAAAACATTATGATAGCTTGGTAGAAGAACACATGCTTAACATGAAAAACTTGTTAGTTTCTAAGGGCAATGTTTCTAAGATACACAAAATGGCCATTTAAATTTTTAGAAGATTATTTGCAGTGTGCAAAAATGGTGAATTAACTAGCCACATGTTCAGTCATAAAAGCTGCACTGGTTCCAGTAGATTCCAAATGTAGTTCTCACTTTTAAAGTCCTACATAGCATGGGGTCAGATTAGCTCTGGGAACATCTGTCACTGATGGTTTCTGCCCATCTCACTAGATCCAATAGAGTGAGCATACTCAGGTGTTCTTGTTAAGTATATCACCTAGGAGGACCTAGAAAGTGAGCCTTTTCAGTTGTGGCTCCTATCTTATGACAGACTTTCCTTACCTCCCATCTCTGCGATCTCCAACTTAGTTGTCTGTTGTAGACCTGACTTTTCCTCCAGGCATTAGGGTTGAAATTTTAATGGAGCCCAGTATTCCCTATAGTGCCTCAGAGAGATTATTTGAAATTACTTTTGTGTTGTTTTTTTATTTTTCTGTTTACTGTCTAATATTCCAGTGATAAATGGGCAGCCATATGCAGTTAGTGAATGAATAAGCAAATAAAAATGATAGCCTTATATGCTTGTTAAGGGGTGTGGTGGCCAAGAGGTTAAGGCACTGGGCTTGTTGTCCAGAAGGTTGGCAGCCCGAGTTTGAGACGCAAGCACCGCTGTGTAATGGAGTGAGCTCCTGTTACTTGCTCCTGCCAGCCTAGCAGTTTGAAAGCATGTAAAAATGCAAGTAGATAAATAGGTACCACCTCAGTGGGAAAGGTAACAGCATTCCTGTGCATTGGCGTATAGTCATGCTGGCCACATGACCATGGATGCACCTTCAGATAACGCTTACTCTTTGTCTATGAAACAGAGATGAGCACCATTCCCTAGAGCCAGACACAACTGGCAGGGGAAACCTTTTTACCTTTAAATGTTTGTTGATTGTTCACAACATACTAAAATTTCAGTGAGATAAGACTTGAATCCAAATATCTCATTCTTAGATGTTTACAGCCTAGTAAGATTCTACAGTAAGAACATTGAAGCTGAGATTTCTTGGCAAAAACAGACCTAACCCTGATTATTGTGAATCTCTTCTTTGAAAATTTTAAATTTATTTTCTTCTCTTTTTTCCATTATTAACCAAATTACCATTCTAGGTAAGGACACATTCTGTTATGTTGCATTTGCTTTTTAATTTCTGTCTGCCGTTGAATAAAATGTTCTGTCTGTTAAAATCAAGTTGAAATGCACTGGTTTGTTCTTGAAATAAAGATGAATAGTGCAAATCTTAAAACCTGTGTTGTAAAAATATTCAATAAAGTTATTTTGAAACTAGATTAATAAAAGAAAAAAATCAGGGATCTGGAGCTTTACTTCAAACCCTAAATGCTTCAGGGCTTCACCAGATCACTGAAGAATATATGTCCTGGAGCCCTTAAACCAAAAGAAAAACAATGAATAAAGTGATTGAACAGCAGACAGGAACTTCAGGCATGGCCAGAGGGCAGAAACTCTTTTGAATTGCTTAGCAATTCAATGTGTGCACCTTTAGTTATGGTACATACATTCACAATATGGCTGCTTTTTTGGATAGAATACACTAAATTGTATAGATTACACTGTCAGATAGAGAAACTCTTGAATGTATCTGTTTACTTCCTAAATGAAATAAGATACTAGTTAAGATGTACAGTGGTGCCTCACAAGATGAGATTAATCCATTCCAGAAGAACGCTCTTAGCGTGAAATGCTCATAAAGAGAAA
>JANHZU010008894.1:0-14504 GCA_032468055.1 Acrochordus granulatus | reverse complement strand
TCCTATGGCTTAGGGGGTTTTTTGCACACCATGATTCTGGGACTGCAAGAAGCCCCTAAGCTGCAGCACAGCATGAAACCGCAGCATGAAACCCAGGAAGCCAAAGCTACTTTATCCCAAACCAGCACCATAACAAAAAGCCCCAGCCATCCAGCCTGACCCAGCCAGCCCATCACTAGTCCAGCTATCCTTGTTGCCCTGAATTCTGCCATCCCAGCTAACTTTCTTGATCCCACTGATGATGACGTATCCCTGGCCTGATCCTTCACGAGGCAGTTGCTGAACAGATGTGACCTTGGGAAAACATCCAGAAATTGCCTTATGAAGTTGCCAGGCTGGGCATACTTGGTTATCAGGACCAAGAAAATAGTGAAGTCAGCTAGAGGGTGACAGTGGCCTTGCAATGCAGAGGACCAAAAAGTCAGAGATGGGGGGGTAGATAGATGTCACCATTGTGGAGCAAACCAGATAGGGAACACAACCAGATGAATTAATTCTATTTTATTGTAACATTGGACTAATAGAATCTTGTAAGTTTTAAAGTACATTTCTTCTCCCCTTTACAGCCCAAGAAACTAGGGAGAGCCTCTTCTGAGCCTCTTGTCCTGTCTAAACTGTGGGCTGTGCTGTCTCTTATCTGACTATTTCCTTGGCAGTGTTTCTTTATTCAGTCACCTAAGGACTTTCCCACATACCATTACAATGAATGGGGGAACTGAAGTGCCCCCATGGTCATAAGTGCCCAAATTCGGATCACATGACTGGGGGTGCTACAGTGGCTCTAACTTTGGGGACTGGGTACATGTACATTCATTCAGCACCACTGTAACTTCAAACAGTTGCTGAACAAGTAGTCATAATTTAAGAATCTGTATTATAGTACTGTCTGCTTGCTATGTTTTGTAAAGGCCACAAACAGCTATATAGACACTCATTGCAACAGTGCAGGATGTATACCAGGAATGCACATGATCAACTGGAAACTGATAAAAAAAACTGTATGAACCTGGTCTGGTTAACAGTGAGACTGGAGAGGTAAACATTTGCACTATAAGCAACTTTTACAAACATTTTACAGAATCACCTCCAGCTTTATTTTTAAAAAGTGTAATTTATTCTGTACACATTATGACTTTATGATTTGCAAACATGTCTCTTATAAGAGGAATGGCTAATTAGCAATCTGTGGCAAGATTACCCTCATCTAAACAAATTTATTTGGCCAGCAGCAGCTCAACCAAATTGCAATCAAGGTGTAGTAAACAAAACAAAATTATAATTTCAGTTATAAGATAAATAAGAATTCAACATGTATTATTTTTCTCTCAGGTTCCTGGGGTATTGCCACAATTATTTTTATTTTTCTGTCATGTTGTTCAATGCAAATAAAATTTACTTTCAAACTTATGGGAACGTTCTTAAATGTATATTTTCACATTTCAATTTAATTTCTAAATGAGTCATCAATCAAACAAAAATGATTTAGAGAAATATTGGTCAACTGTGGGAACTTCTTTGTTTGCCCTATAATAAATCTGAGGGACAGATCATCACAATTCCTTTTAGGATTAATGCTGGCTACTAATGAAATGATAACTAATTAACAATAATATTCTTGAATGTCATATGATCATTGACAATGGAGTATCATTCACTTTTTCCCCTTAATAAAATTGGTATTGCCTTGTATGATAGAATTACTTTCTGTATCATGAACTTATGAAATCAATATCATTATTATAGTTACACAGAACTCATAGTATACTTGTACAACTTGCATTTATAATCCTAGGAAATCAAATAAATATAAAAAGTTATGTACTAGGCTTTCATAGAAATTAAACACAAATAGAAAAATCTTAAAATTGGAAATCACTATTCATTCAGAAAAAAACTGTTGATAAAGTTCCTCCAAAAGTCCATCAATTTATACCACTTATCATAATGGTACTTTATTTTTTATTTTTTTATCTTGGACAAAGGTGGGCAACTAGTGCCCTGGAGCCATATATATTCTCAGCTCTCTCTTTGTACTAGAGCCCCTTTCAGTTATAAGTTCTGGAAAGTGAATTTATGGTTTTCACTATTTTTGAAGTGAGAAGCAAATTAAACATAAGGTAAGTCTTCACACAAGGGGATGTAGTGGCTGAACGGTTAAGATGCTAGAAGGTCAGCAGCTCACGTTCAAGACACAGTCACCACATAATGGGGTGAATTCCCATGAGTTGCTCCAGCTCTGCCAACCAAGCAGCCTGAAAGCATATAAAAATTCAAGTAGATAAATAGGTACCATACTATATGGTGGGAAAGTAACAGCATTCTGTTCATCTCAGTGTATAGTCATGCTGGCCACATGACCACAGGAGCATCTTTGGATAACCCTGGCTCTTCAGCTGTGAAACAGAGATGAGAACTGCCCCCTACTGTCAGCCACAACTGGCAAAGGAAAACTTTACCTTTATCTAAGTATTCACACATATAATATCATGCATACATTTGGAACACAGTTGGAAAGACTTCAACCTCTCCAGCAAATAGTATCACTTCTAATAGCAGCAACAACCTCAGCAGATATCATGCCCAAGCCCTAGAAATGATACCTTGAGATCCATTTAAGTCCAGATCTTTATTTGCTTGGACCTAAGAGACAGAATCTTGCCAGACTAAAGCTAAAACTTTCTAACAAATATATCCTGAGAAATTCTAGGGTGTGGCTACCCTGTACTCCCTCCCTCACATCCAGTCCCCTCCCCATCATCCAGTTCAGTCTCTTGTCATGGGCCCTTCTCTGGAGTGTGCTGCCTCCTCCTTGGGAAACTATGGTCCTACTACTGACATTCTCCTCCACTTCTCCTTCAGCTGCACATTGCATCATAGCAATATTGTCTGAGTGTCTTCTCACCACTCTTAATATGTACCCTATCTTTCTTAACCCTACCACTACTGCTAATATTATTAAATGCAGGTGCTCAGAATATTAGCAGCTAATATGTTGGGTGCTCTTAAAAATTTAAGGAATTGAGAGTCCTTTCAGAGATGTTATAGGGCCAGAAAAGTACTTCCAACAATAGACTTAAAAGAGTTCTATGACTAACCATATACTCTTCTTCCAGTATCTACCAGAATAGTTGCTAACATTCTTAAGAACTAAGTTGCCCCTTTAGCATTTGGACAACAGTAGCAGTATTGGGGGATTTGAGCAGACCTCTGGCAGCACATAAAACAAGCCTTTGAAAGCTGCAAATAGTTGTTCAGCTCTGATTTCAGTGCTTTGAAATCCAACCATTACAAGTAGATTTGCATGAACAAACAAACCAAATATTTGTTATTAACCTACTAAAATGAAATCATTGGCTTATTTGCTCTTCATATAAAACCTCAGGTACAGAAGTTAAAACTGAAAAACACATACACAGCTTGCATCAGAATGGCTGCCCAATTCTTAGTGTATTCATGAATTAATCATATCAAGTGAAAGACAATTTGCTTATTCATAGCTTGGAAGGAGTTTTGGCACTGCCATTTGTAACTAGCCATTTACTGTAAGGCTTAGCATATGGTATGAATCCAGCCATTTAAGCCATGTGATAAAAATTATATCTTATTTTGAATAGAACCAACAAAATATAAAATCTATTTGAAAGAATGCTTGATTCCTAACTTATATACACTGTTTATAGCTGCAATTATAATTATAAACATAGAAGAGCTCAGTGAAATATTTATCAGAGTAATAAACAAGCTTTGGACAGAACTGAACATTACCCATTTTCATTATTCACAAAGATTGTTTTTTGTTTTAACTTTCCCCCCCATTAAACTAGAAGTTCAATATAAAATAATAAATGAATTCATGAGAAGTGGAGAAATCAACTCACATCTCTGTCCAGAACTCGCCCAGTGCTGTTAAGATAAAGTCTCTGGTTAAAAGGATCTAAAATGACCCAGTAGTCTGTGTTATCCTTTAATGTGAGTTCAATAGTGGGATCAGGTCCTCCTGCTGTTCCTTTGATCAACATGCTGTCTACCAAAATTGTGCCTGAAACAGAAAGCAGAGAAGGTAGGTTGTATGTTTTGTAAGTACAGTAGAATATAGTTCTGAGAATGTACAAAATCAGATTTGTAACTGCCATGTGCTACAATGGCCTCTGATGGGTTTACCTGCTTCAAATACATTCAATTATCATCAAAAACTTAACATAAAGAATAAACAGCCATATCAGAGCCACATATATTAAAGAAATAGAACATGCACAAGAAGTAATAGTATTTATTCAATATACTTATCAAGAGAAACTTATACATTGAACTATAAACTGAGAGGTTTGAAATCATACAGAGAAGGGAGCTGCAGCATCAGCAAACCAATTCCTTCCCTAGGTTATAATGTCACTTAGATTGTGCATACTTAGTTTTGTTAGCTACTTGATGCACAAGTATTATAAACTGCAAATAAAGAGGCCTTATTAAATTTAGCCCAAAGAAATACTCTGTCCAGCTGAAGTGTGTCACTTCCATTAAAGAAACAACATTAGTGCAGCTTTGTTTTATTCTTTTACAAAAATCCTTATAGATTGATATCCCATCCTTCCAGGAACTCAAAATGATGTACACAAATGTCAGAATGAGAAACTGATTGGCCTGAAGACAGCCAGTGAGACTCCATGAGCTGGATAAGAAACATGTGGATAATTCATTTGGATAGCATAGTATCAATAGAAGAAAATATATAGTTCAGGGTTGAACTGTGGAGTCCTTGATGCTCTCTGAACTTGGTTGCTTGCTTGCAGACATTTCATTACCTAGATAGGTAAGATCATTGTGACATCTTCTTTGCACTGATGATGTTACCTTGCTGGGTAACAAAATATCTGCAAGCATGCAACCACCTACAGAAAGCACCAAGGATTCAGTAACATAATACAGTACCGTGTTTCTCAACCTCAGCAATGTTAAAATATGTGAAGTCCCAAAATTCTGGGTGTTGATGTCTACAGTACACAACCTAACTTTTCTGAGGTTGAGAAACACTGGCGTAGTGTATACAGTAGTTGAATTACTAGGATATGGAGAGGGGAGGAAGAGGAGAGTCAGAATCAAAAGAGGACTACCCCCTTATTTTGCAAATCAAATTAAAGGGCTGGGCTTTTAGATTTGATTAAATATGTCTTTTCCTTCTTAATTCAAGCACTTTGAATATAAAACTTGATTTCACCCTGAAATTCATGATGTGATAAAAACAATTTTTGTTTTTAATATCAGGAATTGGAAACAATGGAACATAATATTCAGAAAGACATGGAAGCTTTTTCCCCTAACTCAAAACTTAACAAAAGTCCTCCCTTCTAATATGGCTATGAGGAAGAGGTTACCACTGCTCCTATTGATTTTTATTACTCGTAAACCTAAAAGATATGCCTTTTTTCATTGCTTTAGGATTTTACCTGGAAATGTGACTGGAAAAAAGTTAAAAAATAATCTTGTCACTAACTGCAATCCATAAGAAAATTGAGGATAGAGGTGATGCAGACCTACTCTATAATTTCAAGTCAATATATGTACAGCATGCACTTTGGTTATGATTTATTTTAACATGCTGGATCATGGCTTTAAATACATTAAAATAGCATTTATCGCAAGAGTTGGTTCCAATTTCTTATTTTTGTAGAATTAATCAGGTACACATAGTTCTCTTCTCATTTACTTGAATGTTTTTAAGGCTGCATACTTACAAACTTCATGTTCCTATGTCAGTGTTTTGGAAAAATGCTTTTCTTTTCTTCCTTTTATATTCTGAATGTTTCTTTTAGGTGCTCAGAGCTAGCTTTTGTCCTGTAGCTAAAATGCCATTTTGATAATCTACTCCTTCTACATATGACAGCTGAAGATAAGATTTCGTGGCATACCTTTTTTTCAGCCTACTGCCAAATACAAAGTATACAGCTGTCTTGTGAACCCCAGGTTGACAACTAACTTCTCACTGGAGTTATAACCTGAACCACACAAGAACAGAAAGGCCAACAGAATTAGTTTCACCTGCAGACTCTCTTTTGTGTAGACAAAGAACAAACTCTGGTCTTTCTAACTCTTGTCATTTATTCCTGTGTGGACAGAAGGATCAGCTGGGTGATTGTTCAAGACCATGGAAGGGTTATGGCAGGGGTTAAGAAGAACTAGCATCTGAGATGCATCAGACAAAACAGCGGGACTTACAGAAGAAGCAAGCAATTCTGTCATTGCCTTTTCTTTTTTGCCTTTAGCATCTCCAAAGAAAGCAGAGAGTCTTTTGCTTATATACTGACAACATGATTGTTGTCATTACATTTATTCATCTTGCTCTTACATTATTTCCAATCAAGCACAGAAACCAACTATGTATGCAGGAAGGGGAAGGATATCAAATCTGCAAGGTGGTCATGTGGCATTATAAATCCTTCTTTTGTACATGTGATGACACATTCAAAAGGGAAGGATTTCAATTGTGTTCCTTCATCTGCTGACTTGCAGTTTTTGAGAAATATGCATACTGATACCCATTACTGTAGCTAGTGTATTCCTTTGGAGATGTTGGAGAGAGAAATGGATGCTGCATCCTTTTCCAAGATACCCTTTTCCAAGATAGGATGCAGCATTTCCCATTTTCCTTCTGAAGTATCGTTCAACAGTTTATAGCTCCTGAACACATCCAGTTTTGGGGATGATACTTGTTTTCCTCATACATAATAGAAACTGCTGATTCCATTGACTCTAGGGATTTATTTCCATATATTTCTTGGCAAGTGTGGAGGTGGTTTGCCATTGCTTTTTCCTACGATTTCTTTATTTTACTTCTCAAGTTAAGTGTGCAATTTTGATATTTCCTGGAGGTCTGACAAGATTCTGCTTAGCTTTCCAGCCCCAACAAGGCTGACCAGGTATCAAACAAATAAATGTACACTATATATGGAGAAATCACTTAGGAAAGCAACACACTATTGGAACTCTTTTGAAACATTGCAGAGTTTTACGATTGGAAGAATTGGACCCTATATGGGTCCTGATCAAAGAGAAGACGCAGGATTACAGTCTATTTTTTTTACAAAAATTAAACAATAGGAGCAAAACAAAAAGCAATATTCACATTTGCACACAAATTGACAGCAGCTTGTGAAAAGAGACCTCCCTCTTGCTTCTGATTGCTACTTATATAATTACATTTTAATCAGGAAAGCCACAATTTTAATTTGGACCCCATTTTGCATTCCCCAGAAATTTATGATATAAGTTCACTCACAGATATTTCTGGTATGGACATACTTGCATGTTTTGTTTAACCATCATTAATACAGGTCACACATCTCTTCTGGAGTGCAGGATGGATAACATCATATTCCTCTACATTTTTCCTAGTCCATAGAAAAAGTACCCCCACTTTGTTCTCTAGTTATGATTCAAAAGTTGTGCTTTCTGGCCAAGCTGCTTTAAGATTTTCAAGGTGGGTCCTTTTAAGCACTCCATTCCAATATAGACACAGCTATGACGAGCTGCATGGCTTGCCATACCTGGTACCCTTGGTTGGTTGCTGCCCGTGTGCAGCCATTTCCTCCTGTGTTGTCACACTGTTTAGATCTGTTCCTTTTCTTTTTTTAAAAAAAGTTACAATTTGAAAAGTGTAAACTATAGGTAGTACTTGTTTAGCAACCACAGATGGAACTGGTAACTCAGTCTTTAAGCAAAGTGTTTTTTAAGTGAAAAATCACATTATTGTGACTTATTTCCAGTTTTACTTCAGATTTCCTTTGCTTTACAGCATCAGAAGAATATAACCCCAAACAATTGAGTGAGCCCAAATGGTAAAGAAGATTTCCAGGATTTGTGTCTGAAAGAAGCTGGGTGAAGGACAAATCTTATAGTCCTTTTCTGCCCATTCTCCCATGCTTGAAAATGTTTATTGTGGAATTGGGATAATTAGCAGGAAGGGAATTAAAGTTTGTCTTACATTAATTAGAGAGGAAGGGATTATAGGAGAGTAACTGGCTACACAATGGGGACTACACATCAGAAATAATGCATTAGCAAGGCTGTTTGCCTGGACAACTCCTTACTGTAAGCCATGAGCTATTTAAGAGGCAGCCAAAAGCCTTTAGTATAAAATTGATTAGGGTCTAGTCAGTTTCAGGCAGCAGCTGTACATTCTACTAATCAACTAATTAGAGAGTTGAGCTTGTTAACTTGCTTTAGCATTTTTTAGGGAAGAGCTGCATTGCAGAGAAAAGCAGCTCAGAAAGACAGAGCTTGTTTAAGCAATATTTCTGCTCTATGAGGAGGAAAATAAAATAAAAAACTTTCAGGCACAAGACAATGCCTGCCAATTCACTGTAATGACAAACATGTGACTGAGAAGGAGAGAGACCCTGCATAGGGAGTAAATATGGGCTCTTGTTCCTAAGTTTTTTTTATAATTGTTGTAACCGTGAAGGGGTTGCTGGCTGACACAGTCAATCAATGAGGACTACCTGTAAACACTTATATTTTAAAAGTTTTAGCAATTCATCAAAGCACAATGGTACAGTGTTAAATAGGAAAAAAATAAAAGAAGTAAAAGGATTGTTTTAAGTTTTAAATAGCGCAATGCAGGAAGTTAGAGGGTGGGTATCCATGAATGAAAGCAAACAGGGTGACTAATGAGGCATGACCAATCCCTAAAGGGGAAAAAAAAGACATGCAACAGGAGATACCATGTCCATCCAATAATGCTTGACTTCCCTGCACAGATAAGAAAGACAAGAAGCAAGGGAATGACCAATCAGGGCTCTATCTTGGTCTTAATCTAGATGAACATCCAACTCAGTCCCATTATCAAAACACAGCAATCCAGGCTAGAACTTCTGAAGTCATCTTAAAAGCTAGGAATAGCATGGGAAGCAAGCAATTTAGGCTGCTGTGTGAAATGCCCCATGTTCTTTGTTATAAATCAAACAAGTCCTGAGATCCTGGATATCCTGAATGTGGAAAAGGAACACTAAACTGAGATGATCGTCAATTTGCTAAGTTCATTAATGTACTATTATGATGTTGCCTTTCCTGTTCATTGACAGATATAATAAAAATATTATACTTCTATTCATACTGTTGTTGTTTTTAAATGTCTCTTGATTCAAAGGACAAAAATCAGAAATATTCTGTTTTTACCATTACATATACCAGTGTTAATAGTTTTCCAGAAACTAATAAGTGGCCATCTTTCTATCTAAAGTAAAACTAAGTAAAGTTGTCAATGAATAAATGCTTGGGTTTTTTCCATGTGAAGTTTCTGTTCAGTTCAGAAGATAAACATAAAGAAGAGGCAATATCTGTGGCTGTACAAAAACTGATAAGGATATGAATGTCATGTCTTAAAGAGGCTGTGTCAAACAGCATAATGTTAATGAGTCCTTCCAATAGTTAATAATGTGATTTAAATTCTAAGCAACAAAGGAGCAGAAAAGTGAAGTCCTGGAATCAAAGAAAATTAGAGGAAAATAGCCAAGTTTATACAGAAGGTCAGCAGAAGTTTGAAGTGAAGATAGGTTAATTAAAACATTTATACTATCCTTTCATGCTATGTTCCCATCCAATACTCTAAAAGAAAACAATACAAACAATTCAATAAAATAAAAATGTGAAATCATTTAAAAATTGAATAGCAGACCAAAATCAATAGCAAAGCCAGAAGCTTCAATTAAATTACTAAACCAGTGGGATGGAAGAGCAACTGAAAGCCTTCATTTCAGATGAAGGAGAATATCCCTGGTTTATTGTGTAATGTCTAAGTGAGTGAAATGATATTTTATTGTTTTGCCAGTCATAAACAAGTTTCCAAGTGCTAGGGCATGTTGGCACATACGTTTCTTAAGTGTATCGAACAGGCATGTGACAAGAATACTCAGCCTCAAGTTGTTTAAATATTAATCTATCAAGCTTTAGTTTAGAGCCTTTAGACAATCATGAATGCCAGCAAGGAAAGAACAAATGATCTTGCAGTACCCAGGATCAAATCCAAGCATCAAAACCCAATCCCTGACTGCTAAAATAGTTTTTCAGCCAACACGTTTGGAACCATAGTTTAGAAACATAAAGTTGACATTCTATTGAAGGCATCTGACCTTTTATGCTAAGGTGGACAAGATTTTAAAAATCCAAATTATTTGGTGTTACAAAATTTGGGCAAATGAGTGCTGAATATTATTAACCTTGCTTCCCTTCCATAGATGCTCTCTAGATAGATACACAAACACCATCCTTTTTGCGCTAAACCTTACTATAAAAACTCCAGAAAGCAATAAAAGAAATCCATGCAATGAAATTGACTGGGAGACCAGCTCTTTTACTTTTTAAAAAGCTGTTTTTTAATTTAAAAAAGCATGCAGTAACAGTGGTACCCTAACTGGAATCATATCAGAAATCTTGACCTAATAGCTGTTTTTATATGCTGCTTTCATCCAAAAACCCCTTGCTTATTAAAATATAATGTAAACAAACAGCATGCTACTTTCTCCATGTAGCCTATTTTCCCCTCTCTTCATAAGTAAATGAAGAAACCAGAATTCAAAGCTCCTCACTGCATTGGAATTAATTGTATGGCTTCTTGTGCCGAATATGGTATGATTAGTCTCTTGTAAGAAACTTTATATTATGGCTAACCAGTCCTAATGTATTTTGAGAGAATAAAATTTAACCTTAGATCTGACTGTCATAAGGTTTTTTTGGGGAGGAGGGACAGGGGTGCAATTCATCTGCATCTGCATAGAGAAAGTAAATAGGAATGAAAAGGCTTTATGTACTAGAACAGAGTTCATTTACTTGTGGTATAATAAACTGACATATCACTAGGATGTGCTGCAGGGAATGTGGAATTGCTATGAATGTTAGGAAAATTCAGCTATCTTGCTAAAGTGTCATTAGGATACAAAGCCAACTACGCCTTGAGCATCTTTTTTTCAGTGTTCAATGATGAAAGAGAAAGAAAATATCATGGGCTCCGTGGGTCTCCAGAGTTTCTTCTTCATATTCCCATTGATGGTATGAAAACAGCAAGACTAGGCCATTCCTCCAGGCAGGAGGAAAGGGGAGGGGAGGGGAAGGGGCATGCTACTCACTTCATTATCAGTTCTTTCCTTGGCCTGAATGGGAGTATTTGAAAAGGCAAAGGCTTTCTATAAGAGGCTACAAGGTGGTGCATCAACCCTGGCAGAACATGGGCAACCTTTGGTTCCTTAATGTTTTTTATTTTAGCCACAAGCTTTCAAAAAGTAAGAAAAAATACAATCAACTGTGAATAAATGTATCTGATTAATGCACACAGCTATATACAGTACATAAGGGTTATGAAATATGACAAAGTTCATAGAACCTTGAACTTCTTTAAAATCAGTCTTTGCTCCTGAAAATGCGGGGGCCAGAATGAATGGAAATTAGATTTGTCTCAAAGGCAGGGATGAAGAAGGATTTTGTTCCCTATCTTTCTGAGAACAAATGTGTATTTTTGCTTTCAGCCAAGTCTTTTCAGGCCTTCCTCAGAGGAAAAAAAAGTTTCATTTCATAATTGTATTTTACCATTAAAATGTCCACAAATACAGAAATTGTATTTTCACTGGCAACATTTTCTCCCGCCCCATCCAAAATAGCATGAAACATGTCTTTTCAGTAGTAAGCTCACTGAGTTTCCCAGAGACAATGACATGACACCCTCTTCACCTTGTTAAGTAATAGATTGTAGCAGCCCAACCAACAATTGTTTGAACACCAAGGGCATCTGCATGATACACCATGACGACCTTTAGTGCTCATCACATACAATGGCAGGCTGATTTTGAAAAAAACAGATTTTAGCATTCAATTTAGCTCACAGACAGAAAAATTTATCATAAGAGACCAGGAAGTCTCATACAGTGGTATAAGAATCATGAATTTGGGATGCAGCATGCCTTGTGGCCTGCAGATATAGCAGTTTCTCCTTCCTTCCTCCCTTCCTTCCTGTTTGTTATTGCACCATTGGCAGGAACTGGCCTCAAAAACTGGCAGAAATTTATAAGTTTTAATTTTGATTTTCTCTCTATAACCTTTAGGGTGAAGGGATACAATTAATTCTGTGCTCTCATATAGCTACAATTAATTACTGGTGCAATTAAAGACCACAGAAAGAGCTATCTTAGCTATTGCACATTGCTATAATTCTTGTAAAGTTGCTTTAAAATTATCATCTCAAATATTCTGCAGTTTGGATAATACGTAGCACTAAGCATCCTCTTACATACTCAGTTTACCTGCTACTGTGACCTTGGAGTTAAGGTTGAGAAGGAAAGCGACAAAATGAATGAGACCAGTAATTGCTTCCAAGTTCTGATTGTTTCTTGTATAGAGAATATTTAAAATATTTCAAGAAAGAACAGTAAAGTTGTGCAAATAAAATCATTTTGACTGCAGTTATTCTGCTTAGCAAAGCAGTCACCATGGTCTGAGTTCTGTTTCAATCTTGCACAGAAGATAGACATTTAATTGGTGTCAATCTTTTGTAATAATTACTAATAGATACCTAAAGCCATCTGATTTCTTGAAACTGTTTCAGTTATTATCTGTGTTAATTAACACAGCAATTGAACGATCAAAGTTAATTTTTAAACCTGCTCCTGCTGATGACTCTGATGACAAAATTAGCATATTGAGGACTCTATCTCTCTAATTCCTTGGGATATAGTAAGGCTTGCTGCATATTTAAACATAAAACTTTATACAAAGTGACAGGTTGATCTAGAAAAGGAAAGCAACTTCCTATTCCCCTTTAACTGGAGATAGGTACTAATACATATCTCACATATTGGATCACCCAAAACACACAAAGTCCTTTACATTAATGCATATTTCTTGTTATAATATGTATCTTTTAATATGTTTTTATATCTTTATATTTGCTTTATTGATTGATGTATGCTTCCCAGAGTCACTTTTTGTAAGATTTAGGACTATACAAATTTGATAAATGAACAAAAACATAATTTAATATTCTCTCCTTGGCTGTTTGGAAGAGTGACATAAAATCATTTCAGAAGTGGACAATCTATTCTTGCTTAGGACTAGGCAAATTGAGTATGTACTCATCCAATAGATATATAATGTGCTTTAATTTCTTCTATACTTTTAAGGGTCCCAAATCATATGGATCCCCATTTCTTTAGATGAAACCATCAGATCTCAATTTATCATTGATACACAATGTGGCCTCTTTGGCTATTGCAGTGTATAAAGTTAATCAAGAACATACTGTGCATACAAACCAGTAGATTTATCTTGAAAGTTGCTACTTTTGTAAATTTCTTTGCTTAGTAATAGGAGTGTGACATTTTTATCCTTTATTTATATTAAAAGCAACATTTCCCCTACCAGTCATGGTTGACTCTAGAGGTGGTGCTCATCTCTAATTCACAGCTGAGAGAGCCAGTGTTTCTCCAAAGACGCTTCCGTGGTCATGTGGTCAACATGACTATACGTCAAGGTGCACAGAATTCTGTTACCATTTGCAATGAAGGTGGTACCTATTTATCTACTTGCATAGTTATGTGCTTTTGAACTGCTCGGTTGGCAGGAGCTGGGGCAAGTAACAGGAGCTCACTCAGTTACGTGATGGCGTTTGGGTCTTGAACTGCCGAGCTGCTGATCTTCCAGCTGACATGCCCAGCGTGTTAACCACTTGGCCACCACATCCCATCTTTATTTATATTGCACTTCAAATATTTTTCTAATTGCATAGATAAAGTTATTGAAGATATTATAGCATTGTGATTATTGGACTTATAGCCCCTAATGTTATGTTGAAATGTGATGTTAGGTGACTTTATGTATTTCATAGTGCACATTTTTCTATAGGCTGTATTTTATTAGAATCTTTATTGTTTTTATGTCAAGACATGGTTTCTGCGTGAAGACACTGAATTTGAAATTTAGCTAATTGAAACTGCAATTGAGTTTTGTCTCAGAGTTTTTAAGGAAAATAATTGTATAAACTTGAGGAATGTTAAGTAACACTCTGCCAAACCTCCACTATTCAACCCTGAGCTACAAATATTCTCTTCTATTGGTACTCTGCCAAAACATCATCTAAGTAGCTTATTTTGGACCTTTAATTTTGAATTATTTGTATTGGCTATAAGGTGAGAAATGTCATTATGGACAAATCTCTTAAAATAGATAAGATTCAAGAGAGCAGACATTCAAAATTAGAAGAAACACTGGCAAAAAAAGCACAAAGAGGAGAGAGAGAACCACGCACGCTAGATCAGTTGTTGATGAAAAATGACTCAATGAGTGAGAAAAATCTTAATGTCTCTATAAATATCTAAAACTGGACTGAAGGAGATCAGCAACATCCTGTCCTGGACTTGATATAGACAGGGTAGCAAAAAAATGGTTTGCTGATAGCATATCAGTGCTTTCAACAGTTACAGTTTGCTAATATTAAATTTGAGGGATTAAATACACTCCTGGAAATT
>JANHZU010008893.1:20547-31615 GCA_032468055.1 Acrochordus granulatus | reverse complement strand
GAGATGTAAATCTGAGTATCATCAGCATACTGATGATACCTCATCCCATGGTGATGGATGATCTCACCCAGTGGTTTTAAAGATGTGGAACTCTTTAGAGTTGGACAGTCTTTGACTTTTGACTTGTTTTTTTGAGGAAATTTTTGGAATCTTGCGAAGACTTGGGTTGTTGGAGCAGAATTTAAAAAATGCATGTAAAAAGTTGAGTACTTTTGCACTGAGTACCAATGTACTTCAGCGGAAGCAGTAACTGAGTGATTAAGACACGGACTAAGTCGTGCTTAAGACTAGTCGGCTGGAAGGTCAGCAGCTTGAGTTAAAGACTCAAGCGCCACCACATAATGGAGTGAGCTCCCGTAACTTGCCTTAGCTCCTGCCAACCTAGCAGTTCAAAAGTATGTAAAATTGCAAATAAATAGTAACTGTGTTCAGTGCGCCTTGGCATATAGTTGTGCTGGCTACATGACCATGGAAGTGTCTTTGGAAAAATGCTGGCTCCCTTGGCTGTGAATCAGAGATAAGTCCCCTAGAATTGGCCATGAAATTTCTGGCAAATTTCCTCTGTACTTCAGCAGAGTTGCCGCAAGATGTCACCCTACCTTTACATAATTTACTATTTCAGACAGCTTGAAAACAGTAGCAAACTACTGTAGAATGGGGAGACTAGTATGTTATACAGCTCGTTGATATTTTTTTAAATTAGCAGAAATGGATGCCTGGCATAGGATAATGCCCAAGGAGGGATTTAAATTATGGAGAAATCCTGCTGAAGTTTCTTCCAAGAACTATTGAGTCAATCAATAGGAAAGGTACAGTGGTGCAAGTACTGTATGTTTATTTTTCAGGAGAAAGTAGTGAGTGTACAAAGCAAGATATTTTTTTTTGAAAAAAAGAGCCATCTCTAAACTATTAATAGTAGCAAACAGCTCATACTTGTGAAATAGAGATGTTGACATTAGTTTCGTCCCTAGAATTCATTTACTGACTACTTCATTTAGTGACTGTTCAAAGTTATGGCAGTGTAACAAAAAACAGCTTTGCAGTCAATCCTCACATTTATGATTGTCAGTGTTGCTCAGTCGCATGATTGCTACTGTGTGCTTCACAATTGGCTTTTGACAAGCAGTCAAGAGAAGGCAGAAATAAAATCTTAAGTTGCATTCATGTGGTATTTTGCTTAATGGTTGAATGGAAAGTGAGCTTGTACACTTGTCATGGTCATCTGATTTTCTGCTTAGCAACTGTGGCACTTAGTGACCAGGCACTGGTCCCAACTGTGGTTGCTAAGCAAGGACTACTATACTGGAGAATACCCCAATTCATTGTTTTAAATTGAGGATATTTTTAAATTGGCTGAAGGATTATGGAAATCTTAGTATATCTGAAAAATACCAGCTTCTAAAGTACACCACTGTATTTTAGCCACACTAACTGTCTCTGTTAGAATTATCAACTTTAGTTGTGTTTAGTATGTAACATAGTTACATACTAAACACAATGTTAAATGTAACATAGATCTATGTTACATTTAGATACTAGTATCTTAATTTTTGTAAAGGTGTCTTTCTCTACACTTAATGCATTATTGGTCTCAGGGACATGCAAAGGGAAGGGATGGGAAAAACGTTTCTCTGAGAAACCTTCACATGATGAGAGCCCAACAATATCTTGGGAGTGCTTTCAGCAGCTTCCACTGCATTGAGAAAACCTTGACCTCTACCCTCACATCTTGCAGATTACCGCTTTTCAGTAGTTCCAGTGCAACCTCTAATTTCTTATCTGTGATTTGCATGGGCTTGGTTCCTTTATTTCTCTTTTGGGAACAGCATGTTACACTAGACTGCTGCGCTAAGAAACAATGTGTATGACTGAAGTGCAGGCATGAGAGTGAGAGCCTTGTTACAAGTTCATTATCAAAGTTGGGAATACTCAACAGTTCTGTAACTGGTGAAACTTTCATTAGTGCAGAAGAAGACTGAGTCAAAACTGTTTTAAAGTTAAAGTTTATTTTGCAATTCTTTATAGGAATATCAATAAAAGACCTCAGATGTATCTCTATCTGTACATATACAAGAACCTGTTCAAAAATATTCACAGAACAAAAATAAATCTTCTTTAGAATGAACTCAGACAATAAAATGTAGAAGTAGATTCTGGAAACCTGAGGGATCCAGCACTACGGAGGCAGAAAAATACAGGACTGTGTTTTGGGAGGTGGGTGGGATGTGAAGCCAGAAAATAAAGGGGTGATCCAGATAGAAATAAATTATTCAAAGCTAACATTGAAAATAAATGTCTGGTAAGATAATTTTCATTAAGGCCCTGAAGAAAGCATTCTGTTATACTTAGAAAATTCATAAAAGCTCTCACCAACATACCTCTCTCACCCCGTTTTTATGTAGTGTTGTCCAATAAAAGCCATTAATCATTTTACCAATACCAGTTAAATTTAGCAAGGAGGCATTAGAGTCTATAGAGTCTACCTAGACTATCACAAAGCTGCCTCCGAGTTTGCATTTCTGAAATGGCAACATTTTTTTTTCATGGCTAAGAGACAGCAAGTGGAACTAATTTCCCTAATCCAGCTCTTTCTTATTTGAAAATGGCGTGTTGATACAAATGCATAGACCTCCTCTCTTTGAGAGAACCTGTCAATAGTTCAGAATGGTTCTGCTTCTTTCAGAGGAATATGAAATTCAAACATCCTGGGACTTGGTGTCCATTGCAGCCTGCTGCCATCATGCACTTAGCATATGCGTTACAGACCTGTGTGGGCTTCCCTGAAAAATGCAACTGATTTCCCACTCAAGGAGCAGAATGTTGATCCAAGGCTGATCTAGGAGATGCCCTAATTTAAGAAACATGTCTGAGGATATTTAGGAATGTGTTAATGAAATAATTTTATTGCCTACATTTGAATTTTCCATCTTTTCAAAAATCATGAATTCTTAACTCCTTCAAAGAAGCAGTTAAGGATTTCATTAAATCTTTAATAAATGAGTTTATCAGGGGGAAAAGGCTCTAATGCAGCAAAAGGCACTATGGAAAGGCTGATAGTCTCAAATTCTACCATATAGTATCATGGTGACCATGTAGTTTTGACTGGGCTTTGTACACACCAGATGTAGGAAATTATGGCCATTCATCTTAGCTGAAATACAAATCTCTTAAAGAAATAGTTCAAGTAATTTCTCTTTCAAGTTGAGTTTTAATTTTTAATTACATTAACATACTTTTTAATACATACTTTTTAAAAATGCATAAATCTAAAATACTTTGGCCTCCTAATGCAAAGAGAGGACCTATTGGAAAAAACCATGATGCTGGGAAAGACTGAAGGCAAAAGGAGAAGGGGATAACAGAGGATGAGACGGTTAGATGGTATTGTTGGTGTGATGGGTGTGGGTTTGGGCAGAATCTGGAACAGTGCGGGACAGGAAGGCCTGGCGTGCTGTGATACAGGGGTCGTGAAGAGTCGGACACGACTGACTGAACAACAAAACAGCTTCTGTTCCCACTACTACACAGATTTTAATCCATTACCAGCATTTTCTATACGCAGAAGACAAGTGTATTTTTGTGAGTGAGAAAATACTTATAAATTCTGTTGATTTTTATGAGATAAAGTGCACTGTGGACAAAGGAATTGTTATAGAAAGTAGGAATTGGTACAGGGTTAAGGAAGCACCGATTGCTTCTCTGTTCAAAACTGTCAGGCCTTGCCCCCCATATTTAGACTGTAAATCATTGCAATGGTATATGACAAAGACTCTGAGAGACAGCTGGAAGAAACTCTGCCTAGGGAATGGTCAGATAAGAGAGGGCTTAGCCTGCAGCTGCATAACGGGTGAAGAGATACTGAAGATTCCACCCCTAGCTTCTCAAGCTGTTGAGATGGCGGGACATTTGTGCTTTTAGACTTAGAATCTATTTAGATCAATAGATTCTGTTGATGTAGCCTTAAATAATGTACAATTCGTTCATCTGGTCATATTTCCTGTGAATCTGGGAAGGCTGACCATTTTTCTTATTTCAAAATACAGTCAGAATTCTAGAATCTCAAAGAACCTATGTCAGCCACTGTTTTTGTTATCAGAAGCCAAAATTATAATGGGAAAAAACAAAAAAGGAAACATTCTGTGAAAACATGGTGAAGGAATGTTGTTAACATAAGCTTTCCGCAAAAAGGGAGTAAGGAGTAAAAGTAAAGAAAATTTTGCTGAATATATTTCTGGAAAACTGGCAGCTATTCATAGCCATTTTTTAAATAAAACAAATCCGAGAAGAATATATAATAATAAATATTACTTTCTTCTTGGTTAGGAGCTGGCAAATTATGGCTGAGGCCCAGGGATAGACGTCCTGCTATGAAGCAGCAGCCTTCATAGAGGCAGAGAAGGGGCAAGATCAGAAAAGGTTTTGCCAATCCTCATCTAAATAACTGATAAACATGTGTAAGAGAAAGGTAATAATTTCAGTCCATACTGAACCTATTATATTTACAAGAATGAATAAAGGACAATAAATAAGACATTTAAATAAGGAATGCCATGTGGTGATAAAGAAGGAAATACTCCTCTTAAAGTCAAAATATGGCAGGGTAAAGTGATTTTGGTGCAGAGATGAGGTGAGCCCCTGATAAATATGTTTTCAGAGCTTTACTGGACAATTTGGGAGAATTATCTTTTTTCAGCCTTTGGCTAGGGTTCAAAGTAAATAGGCAGCTGAAGCAGCTAAGGAAGGAGAAGAAAGAGACAAAGACAGAAAAATGTAAGGGGAAGTAAGTTCCAGGTCAGACACAAACACATAGAGAGGAGCAATTTGCAAAAAGCTTTATGGAGGATTAAGCAAATACAGTCAGTGGCAGGCAGGACATGCACAGAAGTGTACACTAGGTACAAAAAAACCTCCCAAACTGTTTATGAGCTTGTTTATGAGCAACAATTTTCAAGCAGGGATAGTCCAAGTGAGTGGATGAAAGGATAGTCAGATCATGGTCCAAAGATCTCGGTATCATGAGTGGGTTGGCCTATGGTTAAGGTCAGTGTAAGTAATTTTGGCATTTTAGGGGATTATGGATTTAGGTGCATGGAGTCCATGTGGGTTGGTTTGCTGCTTTCAACAAGAGAAACCAGACTAGCAACGGCTCTTAAGTAGAGGCTATGTTGGTGAAACCAGTTAAGGCCCTTGCCAGGTGAGGAGAAGCCAGAGTGCCGTTGATTTGCTAACCACAACACAAGGTGTACTCAGATTAATGTGAATGCTACAGATCCTGTTCCTCATCTTCTGCTGAACATGCAGCTGCTCCAGAAGACTGCCAGCTGGATTAGCCTCAGGTCCTTGGGTATCACAGCTTCCTTAGGCTGAAGTCCATCTGGCGCTCCAGAGCAGGCTACTTAGGGTCAGAATCTCAGAATCAGAGCTGACCATGTGAGGTGGCCACAGAGATGATTCTAGAGAATGTAACCAGACTGTGTTTCCCTGAACAGGGAGCAGCCCTGGGATCTTGTAACCAGGAAATGTATCACAGCAGGTGGGAATTATTGACAATCTATAGTCATTCATTTCTAGAGACAAAGCAGTTGCTGAGTCTGCTGCAGACTAATTAGAAGCCTTAACACCAAGATCAGATGACTTTATATTTTCTATTAAAAAAAAAGAACAAGTTTTACATTTTCTATGTAGTAGTAGTAATTTTTTTCAGAGAAAATGTAACGTTTGGTAAGTTGTGTGTTGTTAGTGAAGATAATATAAGTGTTTGCATTTCAGTGGTCTAAATAACAGGTGTCCTAATATAGTTGCCAACATCAAGACTAAGTCTTTTCTCTTAACTATTCAAGCTGTTATCTTGTTTTGAAGAAGTAACTGAAATTTCGATGAAAATGGCCAAGTTAAAGAACTTGTTTTATAGACTGCTTTATGAAGAATACAAGACCTTCTGACTTTCAATTAAATCCTTAATAGCAAAAGATTCTAACAATTAATTGCAATCAAAAGAATTCACAATAAGAAATTGTGTGCCTACCTTTCAACATAAGGAACATATTCTGTATATAATAAACAACATAGTAAGAGATGAATCTGTAAAGCATTTATGAAGTTCTCCTTAGGCCAACTTCTTCATGCCTGTAAATGAAATTAATACTGCCCCTGGCTTCCTAGCTGTAATGGCAGGAATATTATGTTTTCATTGTACTATTTGAGTATTCCACCTATGTTGTTAAGGATAAGAATTTATCTGGGACTTTTAGAGCCTCTACTGTACAGGTCTTTTGCGACTAATGTGAGACCAGTTTGAATAGAGATAGGTATTTTTCTTCCTCCTAGATGTGAAAATTATAAATTTTTGAACAAGGCAGTGATGCTTGCTAAACACTCACCAAACTTCAAAGTCTTGCTTTTGCCCTATAAATCAACCTCATTAATCCAGCCATTTGATCAAGGAGTTATTGCTGCTTTTAAATATTGCTGCCTTTAAATATTATTATACAATGCACACACTTAAGATGCTCATCTACTGAGAATGTGCAAACTGTTCTTGAACTGTGGACAGCAATTCAACATTAAAATGCAGTGCATATTATTATGGAGGTGTGGAATGAGATGAAAAACTGTTTGCGTGGTCTTTTGGCAGTGCTTTATACCTAATTTTCTATTTAATTTTAAAGACTTTGTTCCTGCAAAAACAATTTCTAAAGTAAAAGCAAATTGTAGGCTTTGTTAAATGAAGTGGAGGAAGAGGGCTGCTGCTTCAATCCTACACAGAGAAATTTGTGGAAATACGGAAGTCACTGTAGAACAGTTTTCCAGTTCAGAAACAATCTTCAGATCTGAGTGCTCTTGAGAGAAGTCACAACAGCCAGAGGATAAGAATTACAATGCTGGCAGCAGCAGAACAGTGATCTGTCAACTTTATTTGGAGCCATATAAAGCAGCTTCTTTATGAGAGAAGGAAAATGACAAAGCAACAGAAGCCAGATGTGTATTTTTAAACAATACCCAAGAAAGAAAAGGAAGATGAATTGCAGCCCTGCAGTTCTGGGGTGACATTTCATTACCAGCCTGCATCTGCATCTCCACTGTTGGCCAATTCAGATAATGACAATAATCATTCTCTTTGTTCATTCTCTCTATTAATCTGCAGCCTCAACTTTTCATGTCCTATCCCTCAGGCTACTGTCACTTTATTTCAGACTAAGATTCTAAAGAATTTAACATATTTATTTCAACAATGGAAGCACTTTATTAGAATGATTTTTTTGGTGATGTTTTGGTTACAAATGTGTTTTCCTTCTTGAGCAGTCTGCCCTATTTTTTTCAGAAGCCCTGTTATACTGCATGATAGTTCATAGTACCTGGGCTTCTAGGAATCTAACTTATACTCCAAGAGAAGTGGCTGTATGGCAGTAGGATCTCAGTAGCTTTGCCTATTTGTTAATAAAAAACACTGTGTCAGTAAATGAAATCATATTGAATATGATAGTGACTGCAGTCCTTTCTCTATGATTATTGTAGCTGTAGAAAAGGTTACTTTGGATCCAGCCCTACTTCTCTCCACTATGTTTGGATCCTGCCTTATTAAGAAAGAAAAAATCCTCTACCTTTCTCAGCTTTCTGGATTTTTTGCTCATTCTTTCCTGGAAGAGGGCAAAGGGTCTCATGTTGTAGGCAGCTCAAACTCAGAGGATCCTGATGGCAAAAAGCTTGTTCTGGGTGTGCCTGGTGAGCATCAGCATGAGAAGGAAGTGAGCAACCAAGTGCCATAGGCTGATCTGGCAAGCAGTCCTTGAGCAGTCAGAGGACCAGGAGCCTGTCTCCAAGCAGCTGCATGTTACACTGAGCAGACCAAAAGCACTTTGAGTATCTTATCTACTAGCCAAATTGTTCCCAGCCTTGAGTGGTCCCCACTTGGGCAGGCATAGAAACCGTCCCCACTCCAGGTGCCCACAGTTTGAACCTCTGGCATTCTGAAACTCTGTCCCTTAGAATGCCTAGACCAGGACAAGAGGTTTGTTCTGGAAAGGGTCAGACCCTGCCTCTTCTTCACTTCTAGGTATGTGTCTGGAAGATCTGCAGGCCAAAGAGCATGGTAGCTATTGGGGAGTACCAACTTGCCAACAAGGAAACTGCAAATAGGCCACCAGCAGTACCCAGATCACCCTGCCTTAACCCAAAGGCTTGCCCCTAGTAATTTATTTGCAGGCTGAACAAACAGGCAATGGACAAGGTTTGGTCCATGATCCACTGCTTGCCATTCCTAGATTTCTGGAGTCTTCCATCCACTACTTAGAATTCTTATTGCTTGCTTTCAGTTTGATGATGAAATGATTAATTAAAGTCTAGTACCTTGAATGGGGAAGATTCTATATCCATTTTTCTGCTAACCATTCTCTGGGAACATCACAGAAAGGTTATTTAAGAGGTGTGCTCCACTGACCACTATTAAAGAGATTGTTTTCTGCCTTTATCCAGAAAAAGAGACAGACACCTGGCCATTGAGAAAGAAAACAATTGGCTTTAAGGATGATTTATGGTTCACTGAGGAAGAAAGAGTAAGACACTTCTCAGCAAGGGAAGAGACAGCTGGAAGCATGGTTTAGTGAAGAGGCTATATGACAGAAGATGTGTTAGCATCTTTAGTTTCTTTCTGTTAAATGAGATTTTTGTTCTGTAAGGATATAATCTTCTGGACAGTTACTTTTCCTATATTACAGGAATACTGGGTATCTTATGTGAACTGTACAGAACAAACTAACACTCTAAAGCCATCACATGGGAACATTACAGTCAGAAAGGAAGTGTTTCCTATTTGCCCTGTGGGAGAAGAAAAAACCCTAACTGAAAGAGTGAACTGCCTTCCCATGTAAGAAAGATGTCTGCTCTACCAGGAAGGTACCCAGGGACTTTGATTTAACATCGGGATGGAGTGCCAGGTCACCAGGAAGAAAGTGTTAGGCTGTGAGCAGGAATGGACAGGTTCATCCTCCACTGCAAGACATCAACAAATGCCAACACAATTACAAATCTGGGAGAGGAGAAAAAAAGCCCACAGCCCTCCATAAGAAATGTGTGTACTATCATTCCTGATAGCTAGGAAATGCTAAAGAAATAATGGGTGAGTTGTGTGATGCAGCTTCCCCCAGTGGGGTGAAATGTCTCCGGTAAAGACTTGGTATTCCTGACTCACCTGTTATCAAATGTCATTCTCATTGCTGAATGAAGGTGGGGGAGGTAGTGCACTTCAGATAAAACTCCTTGCTTTATGTAAACTGCTGACTAAAATTAATAACATTTCAATCTAAAAACAATCTAAACTGTAAAAAAAATTTACAGAAGGAATCAGAGGGATGCAACCAAAAATAAAAAAACCCAATAGCAATGAACAGGGATCAGCAGCATGTCTATCATTCCCCCAAATAAAATATTTTTAACAAAATGTTCACAACTTAATTTTAACATGTTTAACTTTTAAAACTTAACCTTTACATTTTTAAAAAATTATTGTTTTTAAACTTTTGATTTAAAAAAATTAATATCCTTTTTTCAATTTAATTTCTTTTTTAAGTTTTGTGATCCCTGACTTCTATTAAGCAGTCTTCTATTAAGCAGTCACCTAGTCAGGCAACAAATTATGCCTGTTCTGTCCTATGTATCCTGAAGCACATGGTAAGTTGCTGCCATGGTCAAGTTTTAGTTGAAAATCTAGCAAAGTGAAATATGGAAATGTAACTACCAGCTGCAATGTTGAAAGGAAGCCCAGGCAGGTTGTTAGTGCAGGTCATTAGATATCGGTGGCAGTCAGTTCCAGCATCCTTATTCTCCAGTTTTCCCTGAAATTTTCTGCTTTTAAGTAGGCAATTTTAAAGAACACCAAGGGAGTTGGACAACCAGGCTTGGAGTGGGCAAGAGAAATGAAAGGTGGCAATTCACTTGGTGGGAGAACAAATTAGCAGCTGCTGTTCCGAAATTCCCCATTCTCTGTGATAGAAAGCCTGGGGGGATTAGTGGGAGAGACGCTACTCCGGGCCTGCATGCTGTAGTGTTCCTTCACTTGAGTTAGGGCACTCATCAATCTTGTGTTGGCTGAATCCAAAGAGAGGATCCTTTTCTCCTGCAAGAACAATAGTAAACAAAACCAAATAAGATATTTGTCTAGGTTCATACCACAGGGCTTTTCTGGATTTAAAAGCAGGTAAAATCAGTGTCTCATCACTTCTTTCAAGAGTTTTTCCTAGCTTATCCAACCCAGCCATGGTTCTGCAACAGAATGCAACATGTTTGCCCCTTTCAGTTCTCCAGCATCTGTTCTGTGGCAGCTGCCAATTATAGATGTGCACATGGATTATACAGAAATACTGAGGCAGAACCCCAAAAAAAAAGAAGTTTTAAGGATTTATTTTTACATAAAGGAAAAAAGACTTCGAGTGTAGAATGCATATAAAGTTTTGGATCTTCAAAGACACCAGCCTGAAGATGATTTGAGAGAACTACATTGCAAACTATGTCGGTGAAGATTTCTCAGTTACCCAGGTGTAGTTGTATGGAGGATCATGGCATCTGGGCTTCTTTATTCTACACTGAGAATTATAATTGCAATCAGCATGCAATCCTCAATGTGAGAATGCAGAAGGGATTTTAACTCAATCCTCCATGGCAAACTGCTTCAACTAAATAATCATCTGAAGATTTTTTAGTATGACAAATTTCTTATGAAACCTTTACAGAACAAAACACCAATCTCTGAGATTTTGCAGACTTTGACTTGTTCAGTCACACAGTTGTGTCTAAGTCTTCGTGATCCCATGACCGCAGTACATCAGGCCTCCCTGTCCTGCATTGCCTCACAGAGTCCACCCAAACCCATGCCCATCACACTGAATATGCAATCAAACCATCTCATCCTCTGCCGTCTCCTTCTCCTCTTCCCTACAATCCTTCCCAGCATCACAATCTTTTCTAATGAGTCCTCTCTTTGCATTACATGATCAAAGTATTTGAGCTTCAGCTTCAGTATCTGTCTTTCCAATGAACAATCAGGGTTGATTTCCTGTAGGATTGACTGGTTTGA
>JANHZU010008891.1:0-24005 GCA_032468055.1 Acrochordus granulatus | reverse complement strand
ACCTTTACATCTCTGATCGCTTGTTTGAGATGCGCAGCCATACAAATTGGACAGATAAAACATAAATAATCTTTCAACGTTGGTCCTAATTATTCAGTGTATTGAAGATCTGGTGCTGTTCGTGACTCGTAAAGAAGCTGCTTGCAGACCTAGAATACGTTTGGACAGTCGCAGCGAAATACGGACGTCCTTCACTGAGACTGTTTCTTAAACTTTATGTGCATTTTTACATCTACAAGAAGCCCTTATCTGTACACGGTTGCTACTGCTACTGCTTTCTTTTCTCTGATGACCTTGTTCTGTTTCTGTTTCATTTAAATAAAGCAAAGAAAATCTCACAAAACCAAAAACTAAACATTACTTAAAAAACACAAACTTTTTAAAAAAAAAACCTCTCTTTAATGTTAAATATGAGAATCTCAACTTCTCGTATTGAAGAAGATCAGCTGCAGAGCGGCCCACGTTGTGGTTAAGGCAAGAAAAACAGGTAGAAGAAAATCAAGTGCTCAGAGAGCGCACAAGATGGTGCTATTTTGCTGTAGACGGCGAGCTTTCTGTTAAAACAGCGCGGCCGTGAGACAAGTCCAGAGAAAAAATGCCTCCCCTTCGTCTGCAGGATGCCAGGACGTACTCGCAGAAAGCCAAAGGAAAGGCTTCCGCAGAGGCATTATTTATTCCACAGCGTCTCCAAGAAGATGGTGCTTTGAGCCCAGGCCCACTCCTTGGCCAGACGGTTTACCTTCTTCTGGTGGAAGTTGTTGGAGGAAGGGCGCCGTGCCCTCCCCCCTCGACCTACTCCCGCCGCCCCACCAGCCTCTTGGGGGTTCCACACATCTGCCCAAGCCGGCTCCAGGGGCAGCCTCGGGGGGCACCAGCCTTGGCCAGGGTCTGCCTTTCGCCTCCAGAAGACCCAGCGCTGGCCAGGCCGGGCCGGGCCGGCCTCCACGACTCCAGAGCTGCGCTCGGACGCCTGAGCCCGGACGGTCCTCGGATCCTAGGGCCGGAAGGGACCTTGGAGCTCCCCCAGCTCAACCCTCTCTCCAAGGCAAGGGCCCTCACGCCACCCCCCACGGATGGTTGTCCGATCTTTCCCTGAAAACCTCCAGCAACGGAGCTGGAGTTGATCAGCCTCCCCACCAGGGAGGAGAAAACCTCCAGCAACGGTCCATCAGTTGATCAGTCTCCCCACCAGGAAATCCCTTCCTATTTCCTGGTGGGATCCCCCGCTGAGGAGCTTCCACCCACCGCTTCACGTCCTACAGGTGGCATGTGACTTACCCAGAACCTCTGAGCGTCAGGCCCAGGCAAAACAACCTTCAGCCCCCCGCCCCTAAAAACAGCCCCGGCAGCTGCCAGGCCGAGTTGCCAGACCCAGCACCCATCCTATGCTCCCTGGCCATGTGGAGGCAGCGTCCTCCCCAGCAGCTGAGAGCCTCCCCCGGAAAAGGGAGCCAGGGCTTCCCAACAACACGGCACATGGCTGCTGGTTAAGAAAAGGCAGCCGATGTGCTGTCTGACTTTCTGCAGTACACCAAGTGTAAAACTAGTTAACTGCATACAAGGCCTGCATGTGCACAACCTGCTGTGTCCAAAATAAAAGAACCACCAGTACAGGTTACGTGGCCTTGTTCACACAATGTGTGGGATCACACAGTGTCCCACCCAGGCCTTTTATTATGCTTGTTTGCTGTCTCGTGTGAATTCAGCTGCTCTCTCCGAGCTCGTGGCAGAGGCTGGAAGGGAAGTATCCGTGGGTGGCTTTGAGTGTCTGGGGGGCTGTTGTGCAGCAGAAGGCTCAGAGCTGTTCCGGAAAGAAGTGATTTTTAAATCGCGTGCAAGGTCTTGCTGTTCAAGAGCGGACAGAGTGGCACTGGAGGTGGCCGTCCGCCAGGTGTGTTGCAGTGGTTGGTTCCTGCCCTGGGCCAGGGTTCAATTGGAGAGATGATCACTAGGATCCCTTTCAGACAGATTGCTGCTAACCCTGAAGGTGGTGTGGAGAAGGGAGAAGTTTTGGGTTTCAAGGGAGGCAGAAATGGAAACAAGGAAGGGGAACGGAGGGAGGATAGCAGAGAGGAAGGGCGTCTTGATTGGTTTGATTTGATTGATTGATTTGATTTGATTTGTATGCCGCCGAAATCCGAGGACTCTCGGCGGCCAACAATATTAAAACAATACAATAAAAACATTTAAAAATAAAATAAACCTCTTCAAATAAAAGATGTCTTTCCTGGCATTGTGCAGACCTGCCGTGTCACCCTCATCCCTCTGACCTCAAGGCCCTTAAACGTGACTACCTCCGGGGAAGAGGACCTGGTTGCTTAATGCTTTCTGCCCAAGCAGTCTCCAGATGTGGGGAAGCAGCTCCCATCGTAGCTCAGCCAGCCACCTGGGGCTCTGCTGGCTGGTAATTATGGGAACCGGATGCCCCAGGCCAAAGACAAGGCTGGATGCCTGATCCTGCCTATGTGCGTGCACGCACCTTGTTCTGCCTGAGCAACGGAGGGGCTGGCAGCCACTGAGCCAGGGAACCCCTGTGGCATTCTCTGCTCTGGATTGTCCCATCTTTCCACCCCGAGAGGGGCCCTGTTTATGCTGGGACCGGAAGATCAGCTGCCCGAGCTTGAGACCCAGGCACCGTATAATAGGGTGAGTTCCTGCCAACCTAGTAGTTCAAAAGCATGCAAAATACAAGTAGTTAAATAAGTACCACTTTTGGTGGGAAAGGTAACAGCATTCTGTGCGCCTTGGCATATAATCATGCTGGCCACGGGCCACGGAAGTGTCTTCAGGCAATTGGAGGTGAACACCGTCCCCTTGAGTCAGCCATGACTGGCAGGGGAAACCTTTACTTTTGGGGGGGGTGAGTTGCTTTCCCTCCCTGGTGCTGCAGCCTCCACATCTGCATTGGGTTGATCACCCAAGTGACCTTGGAAGAACTCTGTGGCAAATCCATAAGGAAGGGGTCTGCCCTTGGGCATTTCCCCCCACCCTGCTGCTCCAGATGAGGCCACTCTGCCTCTGCCTGGCTGTGGGCGGGGGCAGTGGGAAAAGCAGCAATTTTGCTGCACTGAGATGTGGAAGAGGGGTCCTCAATAAAGCACCAACTCTGGTGTTTCTGTCCTACAGTCTGTTGGGGGCGCTCAGGGTGGGAGGGGAAGGAAGAGAGGGAGGGCCAGATGAGAATCCCTGAACGGTGATGCAATCATTACACACACCCAGGCCCTTATATCATTGCAAAGGCCCCCCAGGAGGCCTGCAAGGAGCCTTTGAATTTCACTCTGACCTTGGATTAACAATTCAGAATAAAGGCAAAATCAGATGAGCACTTTGGAACCAAATTAGTGATTTTTGATTCAAATGAAACCAGTGTTCCTGTTGGACCATCCTACTTTAAATCACTTGTTGAATCCAACCGCTTTGAATGCTGAACTGAGTCCTGCATCCTGAAAACTAGCCCTGCGTGCCTGCTGGGGATTCTAGACAGATCTCTAGGGGGTGCCCCCCGCCCCCACCCTCATTGCCATCCTACTGATTTTCCCAGAGGGACAGGATCCTCCTTTGACCCCAAATCTTTCTGGACCACACAATGACAATTTAATTTTGCACTAAGGCCGTGGCTGGAGAAAGTAGGGAAATGACCAACCCTCCCTCAGTGGTGTGAGAAATAGAAAATATATATATTTTCTTCTTTTTCTCCATTTCAGAAGAGATCTGTTTTTTGTTTTACAGGAAACAGTTTATAACCTTGAAGAGATAAGGAACACACATTCCTCTTGAAGAATGTGTGAAAAGAAACACATCTTCCTCTGTACACAAACTTCATTGAAGCCACATTCTTTCCCACGCAAATAAATTACAGGTCAACTAAACCTAGAGGCTTGACAGAAGACCCTGATCAAATCAATCATGGGCAAACCTCTTGTCACCTAGACATGTAGACTAGAAGGAGGCTACAAGAACACATGAATATAAACCAAAAATTGAAAGAAACAAATAAGGGTAGGGGGAAAGAGAATTAGAGTAGTGGGAGACGTAAACTAAGGCAGGACTTCCTCGGCGGCTTGGATAGGTTGCAGGTTCCGAAGTGACTGTCTAATGGAGAAAGGGAAGAGGGCATGTTCGGCCAGGAATAGGGTATAATTGTGTGGAAGTTCTCTTGCTAAGTGTGTCCACTGTACCTGCGAGTACTTGGTGCACCCGTCTTTGCAAAAATGTTTAATAATTTTTTCTGTCTTCATGCCAAACTCTCTAGTTTGATTTGGAAGCTGGGATGTTTCTATCAACGGCACCTGAGCAAAGGGGGCCATAGAGCAACTGATGGGTATGCAATGAAGGAAGGTGGTAGCCCTGGAGAGTGGTCCCAAAAGAGAAGTATTCACTTGTAGGTTCAAATATTTAGTACTGTATTTCAAAAGGAGTCAAAGAGGAGTGCTTTGTGGTCATCCCAGCCCGTGCAGTGGCCATTTGCTATATTAACACAGAGGGGTTCCCTCAGCACTTTCTTGAGTTTCTGGAGGCTCCTTAGCAGGAGTCAGCCTGAGGATGGGTCTATCTGATCTGGCAAGTAGGGGCCAGGTATCTCTTCATTGGTTGGGCTCCTTGTCTTCTGGGCCAAGGTGTCCCCACCCCTCTCGAGTAGGGATTTGAACCTCCTTCCCAGGCAGGCCCCCTGGAATGACCTCTAGATGTTTATCCTCAAGAGGGAACGAAAATAGCCAGAAGCCCAAAGCTGGATATGCAGCTGAGGATTGGGGCCAAACAAGCAGAATGCAGAAGAAGAAAGAGGAAGCTGCAACCAAGAGGCCTTCAGTGATGCCACTCAAAGCCTCAGCGGTTTCTGCTCTGGGACATAGATTATGGAAGAAAACAAGGAAAATCAGCATTTCCAACTCAAGAAGACAAAGAAGAGCTCCTGGACAAGCAGAAGATGCAAGTAAGGGAAGGAAGGGTGCTCCTGGCCGTTGCTGGAGGGAATCTAACTCTGCTTAAAGTCAAAAGTCCAGGAAATCATTGCCTTTACCAGTTACAACTTTGTCAGGAGATTTAAGAGAGAACAAGAGGATCTGCCAGCCTCACCAACAGAGAAGAACTGATTGAAGAAGGGACCTTGGCTGAGGAAAGGTTGTCCCAAACTGGTTCTCAGCTTGGCTTTATTCAAAGCCAAAAGATAACCAAACACGAGGTGTGGCTCTTAAAGATACAGTCCTTTTATTGAGGAGCCACAACAAAAGGACTCTCATTTTTTAAAAACAGCCGGAGCCCCAAACACAGATTTTCAGTGTCTTTTATACCTAAGGATAACATACACACATTCCCAATTTCCCCCCTCCAATTATATATGCATAACATGTAGCAATTATTGGTTATACGTGTCATGCGCCCTAAAGTTTCTACGCTTCTTATGCAAATTTCAGCTGGTTGGGGTCTTTCTTTGTAAAAGGGCTTCTTAGAAATTGCTACCTTAGTCGGGTGCTTTGGCGAGGTAGCTCAGCCGGGTGGTTTGTCCACTTCCACCCAACGCCCTTCTAGTCACTCCTGTCACCCTCCGCCCTGGACCCCTTTGACCACAACCAGTAAAATACTCCTTTTACTATTAAAGCTAGCCATACTGAAACCTATATTCTATCTAAAAGAATAAAATTGTTTGAAAGATGTTTCCAGTTTTATGCTCCATCAGATGAGCACCACTCACACAATCCATTTTTCTCCCCAAAGTGACCATGATATAGTCTCGAATCCACATATGATCCTTCAAAAAGTGCATGATCTAAGGAGAAAAGATGGCAAGTCCTCTGGAATAAGATCCGGAAGACCCAGTCGCGCTCCTGGGCTCCTTGTGGGCATCTGTCTCCTCTCCAACGGGAAGGGAGTCCTCCCTGCTCATCTGGGTGCTCTAGGGGAAGGTGGGATGCCATGTGGGATACATGGCAGAGTTTCACCATTTGAGTTCAGCCTGGAAAGCAGCGATTTGAAGGGGACATAACGCAGAGAGAGGAGGACTTCCTAGCTTCCTTTCCTACTTCAGAGGAAAGAGAAGATCCCCTGGGATGTGCCTAGGCTTGAGCAATGGGGCTGAACTCAACAGGGAGAAATGTTGGGTGGCATATCTGGGAAGGAAAAGGGCAAGGTACATAGCCGGGCGTTAAAGTGGCCCAGCCATGCGATGCAGTTGCTCCAAAGGCCAGGGCCATCTCGGGGTTCAAAGACCCCTCTCTTCTGCCTGCTCTGAGTCCAGGTCCACTCTAGGTGCTGCAGGTCATGAGGAGCTGGGGCGAAAGGTGCAAGGAAATTAGTTGGCCCAGCCTAGGCATTAGGAGGAATTTCCCGGTTGTAAGATGGAAACAGCGGCGGCTTCTTTGCGAGATGCCCAACGGTCCTCTGTGAGAAAGGCGCAATGGATCAAGCACCACTAGAGAGTCGGCTAGATGACCCCACGTTCCCTTCCAGCTCTAGCATTGTAGCATTCTGTGTCCCATCAGTCCGGCTCCCATGACATGCGCAGCCCTGGGCAGGGAGCAGAGCACATGTGAAGATGGCGCTTTCGTGCCCTACCAGAAGATCATTTAAGTGTGTATTTTTGTTAATTTTTTATGCTGTCCGTCTCGCTGATGCAGCAGCTCTGCGCGGAATGTATTGCATCTGAAAGCTTTTCGGTCTCCTGTGTGGAGTCTCTCCTGCCTTAACTGGGTACAGATAAGAGGGCCAAAGTAGATAAGTAAGTCTTGCTTCGTGCTGTTTCGCCACACAACAGATGACCTGACAACTCGCCCACCTTTCTGGGGATTAGAGGCTTGAGAGCTGCTTACGCAGTGGGGCTGAGTCCCGAGTCCCTTTCCTTTCCTTCCCCCCATGTTTGCCCTCTGACTCCGAGAACTGCTTCAGTCCCTGCTGCACATGTTAGAGCCTCGCACAGTTCTGTGTTAGTGGGACCCCTTTGCAATGTAGATGGAGGATCATCTTGCTAAACAAGGGCACAGATATACCTACATACATTTATCAGGCTCTGAGGGATCATAAAAGCCGCGTCCGATTCTAGGGGGCGGTGCCCCTCCCATCTCATAGGCGAAGAGCCAGCATTGCCTGAAGACGCTTCCGTGGTCATGACTATACACTGAGGCACACAGATGCTGTTACCTTTCCCACTGAAGGTGGTACCTATTTATCAACTTGCATTTCACATGCTTTCAAACTGCTAGGTTGGCAGGGGCTGGGGCAAGTAAAGGGAGTGACCATACAGAGATAAAAATTAACAGTGGGGTATGCAAAATACCAGTGTGCCTCACAAAATACTGGCAGAATTTCCCACAATTATCCTGGAGTGGGGCTTGCCATGGGCTCAGGCCATACCAGCAATGGGTCACTTGGGATCTGCAGGGAAGGTGGAGCAAGACAATCTACAAGAGGGGCTACCACAGGGAAGTCCTTCTGCCTGCCTGCTTACTTGGGGTGTTCTCAGCAGGCCTCCTTTGATTGTGGCACCCAGAGAGGGAAAGAGAGAGAGCTGCTGTCCTGATCAGCCACCCAGAATTCTCTTGGGGTTGCTTGCAATGGACCTCCTTGCCCAGGGCCTGGGAAGCATCCCCACACCCAAGCTGGATGGGGTAGCGTGGAGCCCATGGGAGAAGAAGAGCTGCCCTTCCCAGGCCAAAATGTGGGCAGTCTTGGATACCCTGCGGGAATCCCATGCCCTTCTTCCATAGCTCAGGTCCAAGCTGGGTTGGTTCTGTCCTGCTGCCCATGAGAGCCTTCCAAAGCCCCCACTGAGGGACACCCTGCCCATCCCCTGGGCTGCTCTTCTCCTTTCGGCCAGCCACCTCTGAGCCTCCCCCAACAACAGCCAGTAGGCATTAAACAAGGCAATCCTGGAGGGCAAAGGAAGGAGCCACCTTGCCAAGCTAGTGTTGAGTCCCTCTCAGCCCTGTGCTGGGCTTTGTTGGGATGGGAGAGTTGGAAGCCCTCCCTCGAGGTAAAGCTTCTCAGACTGATGCCAATGAGGGCCCCCAGGTAAGCCCAGACCAGCTGAGGGCAAGCAGATCGGCCATTTGTACAGCCAGTCAGCCAGTAACGGGCTCCAAGGCAGTAGACAGATGGGTGTGAAAGCTACCAGCTGGTGCAGCCAGAGCAGAATGGCAGCAGTGTCCCTTGCACTGTCCACACAGCCTGCTTGGTGGCAGCCAGCTCTTGCCCAGCTGTACCTTCTGTTCCCATACATGTGCTCAGCCTGCTCCTCCTCTGCAAGACTAGCACTGCCAGATGAGGGCATGTTCGGGGACAGGCTGGGCCCTGGTAAGCCCTGCAGTAGGTGCTCATGCTGGGCCTTAGCTGATCCTGCCACAGCTGAATGCCAGTACCACCAAGCGGCATCCAGTGTGCCAGAGAAGTACCCCAGGGGAGCAGAGAGCACCCTGCCAGAGGAGGCGACAGGGCAGTAAAGCTGGACATGGACAGGTGCAATTCTCACAGCAACCTGATCAGGCCAGGTACACCCGTGCCCTACCTCTGGTCCAGTTTATCACAATGCACTCTGTGGCACTGCCCTTGAAGACTATTCAAAAGCTGCAGCTGGCCAAGAATGCAGCAGCTGAAGCAGCTGTGGGCATGCCTCAGTGTCCTGAAGTGTCATCTGCAATGGTAGTCTGTTGACTCTGAGTGCCAACTGGGTGCCATCTTTAACTGATGCCCACATGAAAGGTCAGTCTTTCAAGATTCTGTTACTGAAGCCCATGTCAATAAACAGAATTTCATCTGTTCTTGGGTAGTTGGTTTCCTAATCTGACCTTCCCTGCAGATCAAAGGGCTGGCTTTCCCTCTCCATCAGCTCCCAACTCCCTCCAGCTGAGGAGGGGTGCTGCTCTTTCCTCCTCCTTCCCCCGCAGGATGACGTGGGCAGACTACTCTCTGTGACCTCACAAGCCAGCCTGGCCTGCTGCTGCTGCTGCCTCTAAGACACTGGGGGAAACCCCTCCTCTTTCCCCAACCAGCTCCCACCCGGCTTCACTTATGCCCGCCCCCCTCCACAGCCCCTGGACCCTGATGGGCCTGTCCCACAGCAAGCAAGATGGACAGCGGAGGGACTCCGAGTCTCAAGATCAGTGAGGCAGATGCCAACTGGGAACTGATCCGGGACAAGGTGAGAGGGCACAGCTGGCACTGGGAAGAGCAGTGCCCCTGAGCACTACACAGCCAGCCTAAGCCGCAGGGCAAGTGCAGAGAGGGCCCCTTGCAACCTCTTGGCCTGGCCGGGAAGGGGGTCATCATCTGCAGCAGGATGTTCCAAAGGGGAGCCCTCATCCTGGATGGCCCCCTTTGGCAGGAGGGCACCAGACATTTGGGTCATAGGTGAGCTAAAGAGGAGTCTAAAAACATTTATGGCACTCTCTTGATCACTGGAAATCTCCTCTCTCTCAAATCCATCAATTCAGAGAGAGAGAGGTTAATCTGCAATCTAAAATGATTGCAGCGACAGGCAAGATCCTGGGATGGAGGGACAGACCATTTCTCCAGGCCAAACTAATATCCAGTTTGGGTCAAGCTGGTCTTCTGGCTGCTGTTCCTGCCTGGCCACCAGTCAAGGTCCCTGGTCAATAGATGACCAGCAAGCTCAACAAGGGATCCTGAACCCCCCACTCCCCCACACACACCAGTGGAAAGTCCATGGCTCAGCCCTAACCCTAACCCTGGTGGACTCTGCAGAGGAAAAATGACCCACCTGAGGAAAAATCCCAACTGGAATAAGATAGCGTGAAGCCAGCACTAAACTGTAACTGCTGCCAAGAAAAATGGATAGATATGCTTGCACCACTGAAACCAGTTGGGGTAAAAGATGTTGAGACACACACACAATCCCAGGTCACTCACTGGAGCATGGAATTTCCACAAATGGCCCTTGTGGATATGAACAAATGAACAGGAAGAGAAAACAGGAAATTGGCAGGGGGGTCAAACAATGGGGTGCACACCAATGTTGTTATTGCTCAGAAGAATGTGGAGATGAAGGGAAGCCCTCTTGGCTGCTGCAGGGGACATGCCTCATTTTCCATTCTGAAGACCATCAGGATCATGCACAAGCTGACTGTCCATCCAGCCCCACCAAGGAGGAGGAGGCAGCCAAAAGCCAAGACTGTCCACTCCCAACTGTCAAGGGAGATGGGAAATACTTGACTTGTGCACAGGGAGGATGTACAGAGGGAAAAACAGCAAGAAGCCTCCCAGAGGAAAGAAGGCAGCCAGGAGCTGGGCTGAGGAGCTGGGGATAGAGAGCCAAGAGCAGAGCGCTTGCGCTCCGGAGCCTGCAAGAGACACCAGGTGCTTCCCCTCTGCCATGAAGTCCCTGGGCCCTGGAAGAAGAGCAGCTGCCAGGGTCTAAGCAGGCAGGGAGAGGTGCTGAGGATTGGAGGCTCCTTCCAGGCAGCCCATACCCAAATGGTCTATCACAGTGTTTCTTAATCATGGCCGACTGAAGAAGCGTGGACCGTTGCTTCTTCAACAGAATTCCTGTTGGCTGGGGAATTCTGGGAGCTGAAGCCAGCACATCTTCAAATGGCTAAGATCAACATGACATGATATGACGAGCATGCTTTCCTGGGCATCCAGCTGGTGTTTGACAAAAGGCAGAGATCCCTTCCTCCTGACCCTCCTGGAACAGACACACCTTGGAGGCCCTTCAAGGGTCAATGAAGGGCTGGGCAAGAGAAGGAAGAAACTGGAGGTTCGCAGTGACCCAGGAAAAAGGGTGAGAGTACTGAAGGTGAAGAGTGGAGGGGCAGCCCATGGCAAGGAATGGGTTGAGCTTTGTAGAACTTGGAAGGCTTTATGCTGATTCCTGTGGTGGAAGGAGAAGAGAGTTGAGAGAAGACCCACCACAGTCTGGGGCTGCACTTTGAGCAAAGGACAGATGTGGAGGTACCCAGAAACAACCATGTAAATACAGGGAGAGACCCGTCGTGTGTCCCAGGGACGCCAGTCTCTCGACCCAAGTGTGCAGAGTATCCAACAGATGTGTATATCTCTGAGTGCTTGGGTCCAGAAGAGCACCTGGATAAAAATACAAGGACTTCACTTCCAGTAATCCCATTCTGGAAGTGGTTTAGATGGCCAGGTCATGCAGACCTGGAAAATGCCATCCTGGAGCAGATTACAGAGTTGTCTGTTGGAAAACCCACTTGGCCAAGACTGAAGTCCCAGAAATTCCTCAAAGGACATGCCAACTGCTTCGTTTTCCAGCCAGCCAAAGAGGAAACAGCAGAAACCCCCCATCCCAGCTTCCTTGGCCCTCTTACTCTCTACTGAAGCCTCTCCAACAAAGGGGGGCCCACTCACTCCCAAGGAATCCCTCTGTACATCCTGATGCTGTGCAGGGGGAGGTCCAGGTATGCAGCACTGGTCATCTATGTCGGCTGAGGAACTCTGGGGGTTGAAGTCCACACATCTGAAAGCTGATCAAGGCCGGACACGCTTGCTCCAGAGGTTGCCTCTTCTCCTGAAAGAGGCAGTGCTGAGCAGTGGCATCTTTCTCTGGACCCTTCTCAGGACAATGCTGACCCTGTCCTGCCCACTCCCTCCCTATCCAGGTCCAGGGCCTGTTCTTCAGGATTCATGCGTCTCCTCCAATGTGCATGCAGAAAAGGGGATTCCCCTAGAGCACAAGCAACATCCCTGCTCCCCAGGTCCCCTGAAGCAGGAAGGGCCACCCTCTCCATGACACCCTCTTCCTCTGGTCTCCCTGGCAGGTCATTGAGGAGCGCTTTGGCCCCACCGTGGTAGCAGTCCCCTTCCTGGAAGATGCCACCTCCTATGACCTCCTGACGGTACTGATCAAAAAGCCACAGCTGGGGCAGAACCTCCTGCGCAGGCAGTGCTGCCTGGTGCCCATTGGGCCCCTGGAGAACCTGCTGTCTGGTGGCACCGTCCCACGGGAGCTGACCCACTGCACCCGTGAGTATAGCGCCCGGGTAAGGGGCGAATCCCGCTACGAGGAGACGCGGCTGGTGGATGGGGCCCTGCGCCACATCCGCCTCTGCATGGCTGGTGTCCATAAGAAGGTGGCCTTCCTGGTGCTGCGTCCCGGGATGGTGGCCCTGCGCCCGGACCTGCCATGGCTCCGCTCCCAGAGCAGCATCTACGTGGTTTACGAAGTCTTCTATGCCAGCAGCCTGTCGCTGGCCATCATCCAGGGGGCCGAACATCGCCACTTCCTCCACGAGCAGCCTCTCCCCGTGGCCTTCTCCTGCCTCAAGTTCGCCCTCAGCCACAAAGGCGTGCTGGGCTCCCAAAAGCCAGTGGGGCACCCTCTGCCTGCCAGAGCTGCCTGGGTGAGGATGGCAATGCTGGAAGCTGCTCCCCCAGCCAGGCCTCTGGAGCCCCCACTGCCAAGAGACAGCACAGTGCTTCGCAAGCGATGGCGAGCCCTGGGCAGGCCCCTCCAGACAGTGACAGGTGAGGAATGGGGAGACTGTCCTTGCCTCTCCCCCAGGGGATGGATGTGCTGGGCTTTTGGACCTCCAAAATAGTAAACCCAGGAGGGTCTGTTCTTTCCCCAGATCTTCAGAGGGCTCACCTAGCTTGCGTGGGCTCCTGTCCTCCTCTGGGGTCCCAAGGGCAAAGGTCCAAACTTCCCTGTCCCTCCCACTCAAATGTCTTCCTGGGGCTGGAAAAGATATCTGCCTGCTGGGTTCTCCCTTCCTGCTCTCTGCCTCTTGCCAGCAAGGAGAGCAGCCCACCCTCCTGCCACCTTGAATATTTAGGAAGAAGGGAACCTCCATACTCAGGAGGAGGATTCGAGGTGCAACACTGGGGTGGGCCTTGGGGAACTCCCAACAAGACCTCCCCCGCTTATTCTGCATCTCTACCAGGGAAATGGCCGTTCAAGCAGCGACGGCCCAAGCTGGGGGTCTCCTGCAGCAGCCTGGCTGACCTTGAGAGGCACTCCATGTCCCTGCCACTCCTGCAGAGCATCGTGGCCACAGAGAGCGACACAGAAGAGTGACGTGGCCAGCTGACAGCAGCCACACCCACAATAAATCGCCTTGTTTCACATGCAGCACTACTGAGGCTCTGGCCTGGTTGGGAGGAGAGGGGCAATTCTCCAGGCAGAGGCTTTTTCTTCAGCGGGGGGCAGCTGGGATCCCAGCAGAGACACACACCCTCCCAGGGAACAGATCGGTGCAACCTGAGATGGGTCCCCGCCTTGATTCTTTGCCACCTGGCACCATCACGCTGGAGCACCTTCTATAGCCTCTGGGGAGGTTTTCCAGCTCCCACAGGAAAAAGAGAGCCCCCAAAGAAGCAAAAGGATCCCTGGACTGGCTTAAGATGCCCCTAACTAGAGGAGAAGGCCAGGAGCAGTGCTGGGCAGCGGGATCTTACTGCCCAAGGAATCCACATCTGGATGGGCAGAGCAAGGGGCGACCCTCCTAGTACAGAGACAACATAGAGGGGAGGTAGAGACAGCTTCTTATATATATATATATATATACATATATTGCAACAAACAAAATTTTCCAGAAAAAAACATTCATTCCCAATAAATTAAAAAGGTCCATGTCCTGGTACGGAGTTTTAAAAAAGGGACCTCCCTGCAGGATGCCCCACCCCAACCTGGCAGGTCAAGCTAGGGGAGAAGACATTCTGGGGCAGAGGGCACCCCCCGACGGTCACTCCAGGGGGGGCTCCAGCAGGAAGGGCGAGGTGACGGCGTGGGCCTGGGCAATTGCAGCCAACTCCTTGAGGAACTCGCTGAAGATGACGGCGCAGTAGACAGCGTTCTTCACCCGCAGCGCTTCGCTCTGCTTTTCTGCGGAGCTGCGGAAGAGGGTGCCCCCTGACAGGGCCTGCAGCACCTGGCCTTCGCGCACATGCTGGAGGGCCAGCTGGGCAGCCTGGCGTGCCCGTGTTGGGCTATTGGTGTGACGCATGATCAGCTCCCCGATGGTCGGCTTCCGGCTCTTCACTGGCGGGACAGTGGACATGGGTCAAGACCGGCTGGGAGCACTGGACCCACAGGCCAAAGTGATTGCTTACCACTTGCTAGGGCCACTGAGGTGCCCTGTCTTCACAGCCCTTCAGCATGCGACAGCAGCTACCCCAGAGAAGCAGCCTCCCCAGCCCATCTCACCCACACCCAATGGGGTCATGGGTGACCCCCAGGCCACTCTTCCTCGCCATGTCTAATGCCAGGTGCTCAACTAGTGGCTGCGCCCTACCCATTGCCCCTAATGCCCCCCTATCCCAGCTGTGCCCAGTGCTCCTCACCGAGGGCCTCGGAGCGCCGCAGAGGGGGTGCGGGGTTTGCGGCGTCAGGGCAGTCTGGCCTGGCACGGGCAATCAGGTACTTCTTGGCCTTGAAGAGCAGCAGCGGGAAGTCCTCCTGGCTGGCTGCAAAGCCCTCAATTTTGTTCTTCACAGAGCCCAGGACCTGCCAGGGGAGAAGTGGGACCCTCAGCCATCTTCTGCAGGGAGGGGCCAGGGGGAGCGCTCTCCCCTCCCCACCCATCATAGGACTACCTGGAGGAGGGACTTGACACTGGGCTGGAAGACCATGTTGGTGTTGAGCAGAAAGGAGCGCAGGAGGGGCTGTGGGTAGCAGGCCAGCTGGGCGAGGAGCCCCGTCAGCAGGAAGTTGACGTAGAGTGAATTCTGCAGCATGTTCTCCAGTTTGGCCAAGAGGATGCCCAGGAAGGGGCCTGTGGACACAGCCTGCGGTCAGGCAGGCAGCTGAGCCCTGGGCCCTCCCAAGACCCTGGGCTGCCACACGCACATACCCCTGCATGAATTGGGAGGGAAGGTGCATCGGGATCCTACTTCCCAGAAGCTCCCAAGAGCACAGAGACCCAGATGGGACAGCCCAGGAAGCGGGAGGGCAGTCCCAAACTCTCAAGCTAACAGAAGGGCCCAGAGGTAGGAGGGATGCCAATGACCTCCTGGGTGGCCCATGCTGGACTTGGAGAGCCACCTGAGATGGGAAGGACCCCCTCCGCTCCCCTTTGCTCTCCTGCAGTTACAGGTGGATTAGGGCAGGTTCACTTTTTACAATCCAGAAGCCCCCTGACTCCAGATGACCGGGCAGCAGTTTACATTAAAGGAGCAAAACTTAAAAAATAAACCCAAACAGCTGGTAGGGGCCCAAACAAACAAACCCAAACAACCCCAAACAGCTGGTAAGTTTGCAAGAGTCTTCCCTGGGATGCCAATGTGATGGACAGGCAGAGTCCATGACAGGAGGCCATCTCACGGAAGGAAAAATCCCCCTGGGGTCCTGGAGAAAGAAACTCACCAGTGAATGGCTGGCTGGGAGGTTGCCCCATGGTCCGGGGGGGACTGCTGATGATCTGGGCCAGGGGGTCAGCAGGCCGGGCCAGGGCCATGCCCTCAGGGCAGGAGGAAAAGTGGTGGTAGGCTTCCTCTTCCTCTTGGGAGAGCTGCTCATGTTCTAGTGGCGGGCCTGACCCAGGGGCTACCTCAGCTTGGCCCCCATTCGCCATCTCATCTTGCAACTGGCAGAGTTCCCGGTGGAACTCCTCAACTGTCAACGGCCCTCCATTCTCCAAGGGGGCCTGGCTCAGCCCCTCATCCGCAAGCAAGTCCAGGCGGGATGCACCCTCCCAAGGGCCGGGCACCAGGACTGAACCATTCTCCAAGGGACTCTCCAGGGGGCACCAGCTGACCTTCTTGAGGCCAGTGTCCACATGGGCCCCATTAAGGAGGGGGTGCTTATCTTTGGTGTCCACAGGCGGAGTAGTGCTGGGCAGCAGACTGACAGGGGCCCCTTCTAGGCTCACCCCCTGCTTTTTAGTCCGGGGGGAGGCAGATGCAGGGTCCGGTAGGCACCCCCTGGGATGGACGGACACACTGGCTGCCGAGGTGGCATATGGAGGCAGAGCTAAGCTGCTGGCACTGGGCACCTCCCCATCATAGGGAGCTGACCAGATGCGACAGGCCCAGACACAGTGGTCGATGTTGAGCCGTGCATCCCGCAGGTATTCCAGGTAGTTCCCTTCCAGCTCCGAGACCTCCTCCCATCTGCCAGGACGGTGGCTGGGGCTGCCCGTGGGTGTCCCTGGAGAGCGGGGCGTGGGACTGGGGGTCTCCATGCTGAAGCTGGGCTGGCGGGTGAAGAAGGAGATGCGAGATGGTGTGGAGGGCCTGGGGAGGGTTACCACAGAGGAAGAGTCCACGCTGGGGCTGCCCTGGCCTGGGACAAAGATGAGCAGAGGGTCAACAAAGGTCACAAAGCCACTCAGGACATAACCCCCATCTTCAACAGGAGGGGCACCGGTGGGGAGCACCCTCCCCAGCCCTGCTCCAGCATATGACCCCAGCAGATGCCTCACCCTTGGACCAGGCCGCACTTTCCTCCTCCTGCTCAGGGGTGGGCAGGCTCTCCGGGCAGCAGCAGCGGGGGATCAGCGAGAGGAACTTGGCAGCTGCTTTGCCATATAGGTCCAGCTCCTTGACTGCCCGCTTCTGGCTCAGCATGACGTGGCTGCAGGGGATCAGGTACCTGGGGGTTGGGGGTAGAACAGCAGCACATGGGCAGGGAGCTGGGGTATCCCCTGCAGAGTGCGGGAGGCCCCATCAGGGGAAGCCCTCATCCAGAGATGCTCAGCTGATGCCAGGCAGCTGTTCTAGGGGAAGCAAAGGGATGCCCAAGCTGTTCTTCAGCTTCTGGCTTCAGCACTGCTGGGGGACCACCCACCTCCCCTTCCCCACAAGGTAGTACTCCCTGCAGCCACCCATCCACTCCAAGTAGGAGGGGACCCTCCCAGCTGTGAGCCCTCTGGCTGGCACTGCCTCTTGGCAAACAAGTGCCTCCATCCTGGGTCCACAGAGAGGGATTCTCCCCTGCAAGGAGCCCCCAGTACCTGAGCACCAGCTGCAGTAAAACATCCTCGCAGTGGAGGCTGATCAACGTCTGGAAGAGGCTAAGGGAGACCATGCAGAGCTATAGGAGGAGGGGACACAGAATTAAGAGGCAGCTGCACCCCTCAAACACACATACACACTGAACTAGGCAAAAAAGGCCCCAAGCTTGTCCTGTCGGGGTGGGTCTTCCTGGATCCCTGAAGTAGAAAGCAGTCCTGGCAAGGTGAGCTGCTGCTCCTTGGAGGAAGAGGCTGTGAAGGGATGTCTGTTCCTTCCTTCCCTTCCTGCTTGTGAGCAACTCAAACGAGATCCCAAGTCACCTGTTCCTCCCAGTCTCACGTCTCCACTGCCCCCCGAGTGTGGAGGTTGCAATGATGACCCCGATGCCCACGCCAGACTGGCTGCCTCACCCGGGAATTGCTGGCGATCCGCGCTACCAGTGTGTCAAGGATGGTGCTGTTGTCGTGGTGGTGGAGCAGCAGGAAACGCAAGAAAGTCTTCAGCAGGGCCATCTCACTGATGCTGCGCAGGAAGAGGTCCAAGTACGCAGTGCTGGCAATCATTTCTTCAATGGATGTCTGGTGGACAGAGGGATCTCAACAAAGGCTGTAATCTGCATATCCCCTGTTCCACTGAAGCCTGCAGTTGGAGAACTCAGCTGACCCAGAGAGGGAAGAAGACACCCATCTCCACTCAGGAATAGGCATCACCCCCACCCTAATTAAGCCTGTCTTTGGCAGAGGCAGTGAGCAACTGTCACTCCAGACAACAAGGCTATGAAGGTGACATCTGCCCCTCTTCTAAGGGGGAGAGAGGGACAGAGGAAGATCCCACTTCACTCTCACCTTATGCAAAGCTGGGCCCATAACTGGCACCAGGAACCCATTATGGATGTAATCCACCAGCTGCTTCTGGACCAGGGGGTGGGCCACCTGCCAAGAGAGAGGGGCAGGCATCAGAAGCACTGCCTGGCCTTGATCCCAGAGAGGAGAACAAGCGCAGGGCTCCTGGGAACCTGCAGGCTCAACCGGTCCAATTCAGTCACCCCAGAAAGGGCAGCTGCCTCTCTCACAAGCTTGCCTCCCCAAAGACATCAGGAAGGGGGCCTCAACATGCCATCTGCTGGCCTTCACCAGAACAGTTCCAGGCACCCTGATATTCTACTTCCAGGGCGGCCCTGCAGCAAGGAAGGTCAAAGACTTCTCTGTAAAATCTTAGAGGTGGAAGATCCACAGAGACCAACATCTGAGCAAAAACCATACCAACAGTGTCTAGTTCTGTTTGAGTAAGGCCGGCCAGCCGGCAGACAGGCAGGCACGCGCACACACACCCTTCTGAGCTGTTCTTGGGAGTGCGCTGCTACCCCACATACATTCTGAGTCTGCAAGAGCCGAAACCCAGGGCTCTCTGCTCAGCCTCCGGGCTCAGGAAGCACCATGCTGGGTGACTTCTGCTTAGGGTCTTGGAGGGGCTCCTGGATCCCTCCCTCTTCCTCCATCCACCCCAGCTCTCCCCGCTGGATAGCAGCCTTACCTGGATGACCGCATTGCAGAATTCCAACGAGTTCATGAAGAGGACGAGTGATGGGACCCCAATCCAGTCTTCCCGACGCAGAAAATGCCAGTCGTCCCCGCGGACTTCAAGTTTGCGGGGCAGTGAGGAGTAGAGGGCGCTCAGCCCCGTGGCCAGGACCTGGATGGGGATTTAAGCTCCCGTCAAAATGTGGGGCAGCCATACATCAGTCCAGACTTCCAAAACTGGGACACGGAAGAATGCTGCAAAGAGCATCAGCCTGGCTGTGCAATGACCGCAGGGCTGGACCAGTGTCCCTCCAGTGTGTGGGAAGAGGGGGAAATGGAACCTCCCCAGCGCAGACAATTGCCCAATCACTCTGTGAAGAGGCTTTAATTTTATTGATTTGTTTTCTCCCCTGCCTTTATTTAGTGGAGTTTCTCAGCCTCAGTAACTTGAAGATGTCTGGACTTTCAACTCTCCAGCCAACAAAAAGAGACTCTTCTTCTCCCAGTAGGGATACTTTTTGGATACCCCAAAAACTCAACCTGGAAGAAACTGGTGCCCACCGTGGGGCAGGAAGCTAAGCACGGTCCACACAGGTGAAGCTGCCTCCTTTGCACTGATCTGGAGAGGGGGGACACGGCCTGCCTCTGTAGTAGGTTGATAAGTGGCAAGCACCACAGAAACACCCCCGCCAATGCCCATGTGGGCTGTCCGCAGGAACCAGCTGGGCCTCCCTTGCCAGAAGCAGCTCCCACAGCTGCTCAGTCCAACAGGCAGGCTCAGCCACACAAATGCAGGACCAGGCCTCTTGTTGCAGAGCAGCAACAGCACACCAACCCTGGCAACCCACCCCACCACTCCTGGCACTGGGCGAAGATCTGCCCAATGACTGAGTGCCCCAGCCACACAGAGGAACCACAGCCCAGAGACAACGAGCGACTCCTTTGCTATTTCTGGCCTGACATTTGAAATCTCTTCTCCTCCACAGCCTACAATTCTGCGTCCCCACATTCATTTCTAAAACTAGTTCCTCCCTCTATAGCAACAGCTCGAGTAACAAATACAACCCAAACCTCAGCTCAAAATACAGATGTACACAAAAATAACAGAACCAAGATAATCACTTCAGGAGAGCTGTTAAAAATAATAATTAAAAGATCATGCCACAAGGCACACATGTGAATTTAGAATAAAAGCTGAAGGCCTCCTTTGCAAAGCCCAAAAGGGGCTCCAAAAGGCAGTCGGGTGCTAACCAAACCTGCAGAGCAATGGGCACCAATACCTCCCCTTGGCTGGCAAAATATATATATATATCAGGAGGACGATCTCCATGGCCTTACCGGGCAGAAGTAGGAGTGTTCCATGATGTACCGCGCGACAGTCTGGCTGCCGGATGACATGGCCATGATCAGGAGCAGCGCATCACGTGCCTGCTGGCCCACGACCCCCTCATGGTGGATGAAGGGGATGAGGAGGGAGAAGAGCAGCAGGTGGGGAGGCCCCTGCTCAGAGGGACTGTGGAAGAAGAGCTCCAGCAGCGGAGGGTCCCGGGCCACGGAGACACAGAGCTGGTTCAGCAGCAGCACCAGGTTGTTCTCCAGCAGGGGCGAGGCTGGCTCGGCGCACAGGTCCAGCAGCCGCAGCAGAGGCACCAGGATGGCCTTGTGGTGCAGCAGCGGCTGGTGCGCCTGGCTGATCAGCATCTCAAACAGCTTCAGCAGCTCCACCTTGCGTTCCTCGGCCAATTCCCGCTGCAGGTGCCAACCCAGTAGGCGCTCCAGCACGTTCTCAGTGACCACAAACTCCAGGATGGGCCCCATGGCCATCTCGGCACGCAGACGTTCCTCTGCCAGCAGCGTCACCATCTGGTAGGTGTTGTTGCGCACAGCACTCAGGTCATCAGCAGTCCCCGGGGCCATATGGGCCCCACACTTCTCCAGGATCCTCAGCACCTACAAGGAGAGGTGGGACTAAGCTTGGTGCCTCCCCTGCTGGGCAAGACATGTCTCAGTGGGGGGGGATGCTAACTTGGAGAGGGTCTTCTGCACATCCCACCCAGTGTACTGCACACACAGCAGCTTTGGTCTCATGTGCTTCTGTCTGCCCCTTTGCACTCCCCTCCCGACAGCCCATAAGCCGCTGACCTGAGCCACTCACCTGAGCCACTCACCTGTGCCCAGTGGTTCTTGAAGACCATCAGGCAGGTTTCAGGGTCTGCTGTCACCGGGCCCTGCATGCTGACACCCCGACTCATCCTTGGCCCAGCTGCTGCCCGTGGGTTCAGTTTGCTCAGCCAGCTCATCTTCTCCATGGGGAAGAGCTTCCCAGAACAGGAAGGGTGGGGAGGGGGCTGCAGACAGGTCAAAGGTAGCCTCGCTTCTCCACTAGTTGATACTGACCGAGGCAGAGCAGGTGAGAAGCTGCCAATCTACTGGCTTGGGAAGCCATGTTGCTACAGTGGTGGTGCCAAGCTGCAGACACAAGAGATGGAAAGTGGGCTGTGAGGAGGGTGGAGGGTAGGCTCCTGGTTGCCTGTGCACAAGAGCCTCCAGGCCTGGAGAACTAGAGCTCTGGAAAGGAGACTCCTGGGTAAAGGAAAGGGGCAGGTGCAGCTGGTAAGCAAATGATTCAGAGTCTTTTGCATGTGGACACCAGCTCCTCTGACCCCCAGATTAGTGGGAGGCCCTGCAACACCTTTTTTGCAGATCCTAGGGCCCCCTGAAGCAGGGGACATAAGGCCCCAGCCCTCCTTTCCAGGTGCTCAGACCCTCCTCACTGAGAAGCAGGGAAAACCAGCTTCCCAGGAAGAAGAGGGCTCTCCCAAGTGACAGAGGGAATGCTGGCACCCCCAAGCCATTTGGCCTGGCAAAGGCTGCACATTACTGATCAGGGCCGACAGCCCAGCACCAGAACAGGAACACAACTGCCAAGTTCAGTGTGAATAAGCAAAGAGGGAGCTGCGGGCCCATGCCAGGGAAATCCATGGCCAATTGCCAGTGGGCAGGCTTGACCCACCCACCCATACACAGAAGCAACTGCTCAGGCTCAAGTGCTTGCAGCATACCACCCAAAGCCTGGAGAAGGCCAGGGGTCTTCTCTGGACGCCAAGGAGAGCAAGGAGGGACCCAAAGGGAAGGGGAAGCAAAAGCCATCTGATGGGCAGTTGCCATCCCAGCGGTCCCTGCCCAATAAGGCCCTCCTGCAACACTTGTATGTCTTGCTACCACAAGCTGAACTGGGGCTCAGAAATCATTTCAGCAACATCATTCCGTTAAGGGGCAGTGCCAGGATTTATTGGCAGAGGTGAAAGTTCTGCAAGGGCCTCTCAGCCCATTGGAATGGCTCTTGTGCTTCCCTCATTCAGGGCACAACCACAGGCAGAACAGGACAAGGCAGATCTCCTCCGAGATCTGAAAAGGACGTGTGCATTTAGAGCTACAGAAATCCATCTCCACATTTCCAAGAGCTGCAGTGTCTCCAAGCTCAGGGACAGATGAGCTCAAGTGAGCCAAGAGAGACCACCTGACCTCCCAGTTGGGTGCTGTTGCAGCTGTCCAGACAAGGATCCTGGCTGCTTTAACAGAGCGAATCTGCCAGGAAGAGGGCCCGGCCCCAGATTTTTTTAAAGCCAGCATGCCCCTTTTGCAAGAAAGTCTCTGGAAGCCTTAAAAACACAAGGACCAGCAGCCACAGCCAGAATGGGACCATTTAAGACCAGTTCTGTGGGCCCTGAGCTGCTACATGTTGTCCCCAGCAGGCCCCATACGCAGCCTTGCCAGTTATGGGAGAAGCTGACATCCACCCTACAGGCCCTGAACCAAAAATCCACACCTGTTTACATCATAATACTTTGACCTACCCAGGCTGGATAGCAGGAGAAAGGATCAGCTGGCACTCATGTGCCAACAATAAGATGCCCTTTGAACAGAGACTGGCTGGCTGCTGCTCTCAGCCCTAGCTAAGAAAGAGAGGAAGCTGGATTATTTCAGCTGTCCCATAATGTGGCTTTCAAAAATGTTCCCACTGCTAACGGTTTTCATAACTTTTGAAATATCTGATTAGGCATTTAACTTTTCAAGTTGTACTGATTATTTTCATGCAGGTGCAGCCTTCAAGGACAACTGTAGAAATGCAAGCATGAAATGACATGAGCGCCAAACACTGCTCATGGGAGCCTCAATGTAGCATCTAACTCTTTAGTGGAGGGCCACCCTACACAGGATAGCGCGCCTCCCCAGCCAAGGGAAGCTCAAGAGGAACATTGGCCTTGGTCAGTGGATCATGGAAGCCTCTCACATAGACTGAATTGGCCACTCATACAAGGCACCTTGTTGTGAAACCACCATGATCCTAAAGAGCCAGATCCAAAAACATCCTGTAACAATGCAGGGAAGAGAGTATGGCAACACCTCCAATTTGCAAGCCTCCTCGCACATTAACACTAATGCCATTTTCTCCTGCAATCTAGATGTAAACAGAAGGTTGAATGATTTGGTGGGGAGGGACTTTTGTCTTTTGCTCCACAGCAAAAAGTCAGTCACTGGGAAGAAGCCAATAACCTGTGGGAGTTGAACATCCTCTCTGCTGGGCATGGACTGGCTGGCCCCAATCCCAGCACGCAGCTTGTCCACAGCCACACTCAGCTAAGGATAACTCGCCCAGGTGGCACAAGAGCCAGATAAAACCCTGTACCTCTGCCACTGCCATCCCAGGATTTCCACAGGTGGCCCAAGGCTACAAGCAACAAGGGCTGGGCCAAGACTAGCTAAATGGTGCTGGGGCAGCAGCAGCCCCCAAGAGCCAACTCAAAAGGGAGCCAGGCTCCTCCTTACGGTGCCCCAACATGCCCAGCCATCCTGGCAGACCTGCCCCCTTTCCTTCCCAGGTTAGGTGGACACCCGGGGAGGACATCCCATCCCGTCTTAGGAGGAGCCTGTGAAAGGAATCATGTGATATCCCCACCGCCTGACAAGGTCACCTCCCCGTTCCCAACACAGGAAAAGCCTCCTCCAGGCACACTCACCAACTGCCAGGACAAGACGGTGGAAGGAGCTGCCCAGCCGTCTCTTTGGACTTTGCCCCTTCATGGAGCATGAGGGCACTGCCAGGAGCCCTGGGGAGATGGAGGCAGCCCAAGGCAGGAGGAACAGCCTTCTCCCAACCCCAGCCTGTCTCATCTGGAACTAAAAGGGCAAAAAACTCCCACCCAGGACCAAGCTGGCAGTGGGAATACCTGCTTTCAGGCCCTGCAGGGATGTCCCAGCCAAACCAGAGCTGTGCAGACTGAACTGATGATCCAAGGAGGAATCAGGCTCTTGTGCAAGAACTATCAGCTCCCCAGCAATAGCCAGACTCTCAGGAGCAGCACTCCCCAAAGCCTGGCTAAAGCAACAGGCTAGTAACTGGGAGGTTGTGAGTTCTCGTCCCACCTTAGCGATGAAAGCCAGCTGGGTGACTTGGGGCCAGTCACTCTCCCAGCCTAACCCACCTCACAGGGTTGCTGTTGTGGGGAAAATAAGAGGAGGAAGTTGTGTTGGATAGGTTCGCCGCTGTTGGAATCATAAGAGTTAATCTGGACTTTAAAATTACAGTATATGGAAGTGACTTTCTCATAGCGTTTCTTGATA
>JANHZU010008889.1:254941-266970 GCA_032468055.1 Acrochordus granulatus | reverse complement strand
GAGCTTGGGAAGACTCCGGGAGGCAGTGCAAGACAGGGGGGCCTGGCGTAATGTAGTCCATGGAGTCGCGAAGAGTCAGACACGACTGCGCGACTGAACAACAAAAAAAATCAGAGCTGATTTGCACAGGCCTAATAGGAACTTTTACCAGGAATATGGGATTATCAATTACTGTATTTCCTGGAACATGTGCCCTTGGAAACAAACCAGTTTTACTGTAATTATGAAATCTCTCACACTAGTCCTTAAAACATTCTCTTCAGTAATATCTCAGGTGAGCTGAATTTCTTGGCTCTTTCTCAGCCTATTCCTCCTCTCCCACCCTAGGAAAATTGACTTGAATGACCTAGACAAGTTGAAAGGCTTCTGCTACTACCAAGCTAACAAATATGTGTGGAAATTCTGAAGAAGAAAAAAACTGCATCACACAGCAGGACCTGCATTTTTCAGAAATCCCTGTTTTCATTTTTCCAGTAATTTTACCGGCATGTAAAATACTCATATTTGGAAAAGAGTATTTGACACATTTCCTCTTTTTGTTGATCAGCTTAATAAGGCTAATATTAATAATCATTAAATGAAGAACATACATTTGTTTTTATAATACTCCCATTTGAGGAAAAGGAGGCTTCATAGAGCTGACTGGGAAAAAAATGCCCAGAAGCTGACAATGAATATATTAATGCACTGAGTTCTGTAACTGCTTGTTCTTAATGATGAAAAATAGCATCAGCCACAAAGTTATGGAGGCAGGGATGCACTGCAGTTGTAAGGCAGCCTAAGAGTCATCAGTGGGAGGAAGCTATTTGCAAATTCGATGGAACTGCAACAGAGGCTTTAACTGCAGGATTGAGCAATCTTTTAAAACTGGGGAAAGCTGAAGATTGCAATTATCTACAGTGCCAAATATTAAAATTTTTCTATGTTTCAATCTGGAAGGGATTGGAAAGTGCTGTGTTTATAATTTTTTTAACCCTGTGTTAGGGTTTAAACATTGTTTGCCATGTAATTCCAACTGTAAAATGTATAATGGACGTGGAGAGCGTGTGGTTGTGTGTGATTGTTTTGATGATGTTTGCATTTTTAGTTTTGTTTGTTATGTATCTCATAGTTTCTGTGAAACTGTATGAGTGATGCACTGACTGGATGGCATTTTTAATTTTGTTGTACAATAAAGATAATAATAATAATAATTAATAAATTTTAAGCATGTTTGGTCTGCAATCACTGAATTACCTAGACATGTTTTATTTCTCATTCACTTCTCCTTTAAAATGCCTGCTTTGAAAAATCATGGTGTTTCAAAGAAATCTAAACAATGGTAGAAATTTTATTTTCCTAATACTATACTTTTTTTAGGTTATTATTATTATTTAATTTTTATGTTGCTGGACTCACATAACCAACTGCTATTTAAAACATGAAAAAAGAAAACAAGAAAAAAAAAGAAACAAAAGAAGGATTGATGTATGGCAAGAACAGGTGGAAACAGGAAAGTAACCTAGGTAGATTCAGTCATTCTCATCAAAGGTTGGATCCATTCAGATCTTTGGGGGAACTTTATTACAAAGGGCAGTTATTGCAACAGAGAAGATGGACTTCTGGAGTCACTGTGTTGGCATTGTTTAATTAATTAATTCTACCACATTGAATCAGCCAGATGGATACTATAGGATTGAGCAGTTCCTCTAGTAACCAGGCTCTATAACATTTAGGGCTTTATAGGTAACAACCAGCACCTTGTATTACACTAGAAATAAACTGGCAAAGAGTGCAGCATGCTAAGCAGAGATATTATATGGGCATATTGAGGCATGCCCATCACTGCTCATGTTGTTGCATTGTAGATCAGTTGAAGCATCTGGGTAGTCATCAAAGGCAGACCCAAGTAGAGTGCATTGCAGTAGTCAAGCTGTGAAGTGCCATGGGCATGAGTGACTGTCTGAAGAACTCCCTGATTTAGTAAAGGGTCAACTGGTGTATTAGAGGAAGCTGTGCATAAGCCTGCACAGCTGCCAATTGCTCATTGAACAGTAGCTGTGAGCCAAGGAAGATCTCCAGTTCGTGGAATGGGGAAGTGTCATCCCATCCAAAGTCACAGATGAAATACTCTAAGATTGTGGAGGCCCAAATACCCACAACCACACAATCTTCTTAGGCTTGAGTCAGAGACAGTTTCTCTCCATCCAGATCCTGAGCTTCCAGGCATTGGGACAGAACCTCAACAGCTTCCCTTGGTTGACCTGGAGTTAAAAGACATAATTGGGTATCATCACTTTACTGATGATACTGACCTCAGTGTGCCAAAACATGATCCAAGAGATTCTTGAAGAGTTTAATAACTCTGTATAGCTAAAATTTTCAGATTTGTGCAGTCTCTGTTGGCCTAGAACTGAAACTAACAGCTTTATTTCCTGAATAACACCTGTTAAGGGCCCTTTGGGAACTGATAGATTCTAAAGTTGCAATTTGAATTCCCAAATGAAAACTGACTCACATTGTATTATGGTTACTTAAAGGTATTATGGCTACTTACTAGGCATAAATATTGATTGGGAGCAGTTCCTGTAATGCTCAAAAATGCTTATGAGAAAGTTAACACTTACTCATCCCTGCATCAATAAGATATAGATCTACACTTATATTATTGTACCTATACATTCTATACAATGCTAATATTTATTTAAGATCTATCTTAAAAAGGTGAAGGTTTCCCCTGCCAGTCGTGGCTGACTCTAGGGGATGGTGCTTATCTCTGTTTCCTAGTGGAAGAGCCAGCATGTCTGAAGATATTCTGTGATCAGCATGACTACATGTGGCCAGCATGACTACACGCCGAGGCACACAGATGTTATATTTTCCACCAAAGGTGGTACCTATTTATCTATTTAATTTTTACATACTTTCAAACTGCTAGGTTGGCAGGAGCTAGGCAGACAATGGGAGCTCACCCCTGATACATGGCAGTTCTTGTGTCTTGAACTGCAACCCTGGCATCTTAACCACTCGTGCCACCACACATCACAACTATCTATCTTGGGGCCACATAATTATGAAAGTACGAAAGATTTTAATTCAGCCCTCTTTAGGAGACAATGGAAAAATAACTTACATTGGAAAATATTAATGGAAAACTTAATTGGTAGCTTGAAGTCATAGGTGAATCATGTAGACACTAAGTATCTGATGAAGAAGAACAGGGAATTAAACATAATGACTTAAGTTTTTTAAAAGTGGAAATAACTTTTGACATTCACTTCTGTATTATACACCTACAACGTTAAGCATACTTTGATAGCTATAAATATATGTTGGCTTATATTTCTGTCAGATTCACAGTCAGAAAGCATTAGAACCTCATCTGACAATTAGATCTGGCCCATCTGCTTGTATTTTGATGCATGTACATCTATTCTAAGAATGAGAGCAATAAGCAAGTTTCAAAAGTCCTCAGTAATCTTAACTTTTCGTCCTTTAGGGAAAAAAAATCACATCTAAGCTGACCTAAATGAAATTGCAGTTTTTTGTAGGATTTTCCTTTTTTTAACAAGCCAATAATTGACCAGCTGGTGAATTTCCCTAAAGCTATTCTAAAATACAAAATCCTTACTGTAACTAAATGCTTCTTGTCCTATTATCTATTAAAAGAGCAGGATCATCACTTAAAGACTCAAAGTTGCCAATAGAAACCTTATAAAACTTACCCTAGAGCCCAAAATCTTATGTATATTCATAAGATTTTGTACTTTACAACTTGATTTTGCATTTTAGTAATTACTACTAGACCCCTAAACATATAGAGATTTTTGAATTTTGCTTATAAACCTGCTTCTGTTATATTTCCATTATTTATTCTATCCAGAAAGACATGATACAGAATTGCTGAATGATTGCAACTATTCTACCTAACAGAATTGTGCCTTCAAGCAACAGTTTTTGAGAATTCACAATTTTCTTATTCTAATTTTCTTGCTTGTTGCTTTTGTGAAAAAGATAAACTTTTTTTTAATTGTTGGAGGATGAAAAACATTGTAGTCTGGTAAAAGAAGAACGGCAGAAAAATATTGATATTCATAATCTATTTCTGAAGCATAATCGGTGATTTCCACCTAACGAAGTCTGAAGGAATCTATGAAGGCAACAAGCAGTTCTTCAGGGTTTGTTTTATTCAGCAGAGGCAGATTCTGTTTTAAAGCCCAAACAGCATGGCCAGATTAATACTACAAGGTAGCTTGCTGGCTGGAGAATTCTGGCAGTTGAAGTCCACACATCTTTCTAGTATAACACAATTCCATAGACATACCACGGATAGGAAATAGGTTTCATACTACCCCCTGATTATTTTGAATCAATAACCCTGTAGAAACTAGAGTTCAGAGATAGACAGACAGCCTATTGCCCTGGAAGGCATATATGGAATTATAGTGAGTGGGGATTCCACAAGATTCCACGTGATTAAATCCCTTGAAAACTCCCCTTTTATCAATAGAAGAACCAGCCACAAACACTCCTCTGCCAGAAGGCAAAGCAGTGAAGTGACTCTGCCTTGTACCCTGGGCCTTGCTTCTATGAAACATTGTTTGGTCTTAAACACAACACAGGATTACAACTGCCTGTTTGTATTTTCTAAGAATACCTTTGAGGGCATAGAGGCATTGTTGTAAATGAGGTCAGCACTTCACTTTGCAATTTGCTAGATTCCCATCTAATATTTTTTAATTAAAAGAAAGGCAGGGAGTTATTGTGGATATATTGGTTATGTAGCTTATCTATATTCTAAGTTAATAACATGTGACCTTATTTATAAAACTTGGGTCTTCTTTCTTATTCTTCCCTATCTTCACCTTGCTCCATTGCAGCTACAGAGACCTCACCCAAAATAAAATAAATGGAAAAAAATAAAGGACAAACCTGAAAAAGGCACAAATCTGGAAGAGGTTCAAAAATAATAACCCCAACTGTTTATGCTTATAACTTTGCCTTATAAAGGAAAATCCAAGAGCAAAACCAAGAAAATGTTTTTGAATAAGTTAAGAATAAGTTTAAATAACTTATTTGAAGGACAGCTTTCTGAAATAGAAGACTGTCCTTTATAATATAGGATGTATGGTCACTATATTCATCATTTCAAAATAGATTCCATATAATTTTAAATTCATACAAATTATGTCATTATAGAAAGAGTATTACATAAGAAATAAGGCAAAAGTTGTAAAAAATCATTTCTATAAGCTCTTAAAGCCAAAAAGCATATAGAAATGATTTTTACAACTTTTGCCATATTTCTTATATAATACTCTTTCTATAATGACATAATTTGTTTAAATTTGTATGTTCTTATCAATAGCCTCATTATTTACAAATGGTCTTCTACTGGCCAGTCATTATTTATCATCTGTTTGGAAAAATTAAAAGAGAAACCCAAGATCCTTTACTGTGATACTACAGAAATGAAATAAGCTGATAGAAGATTGAAAAATGGTACCTTATCCAGATGTGGGGTCTCTAGAATGTAACTAGTCGTTGACCCTTTTACTGGCAGAAGCCTGGCTGTTGACTGCATTCTGAGGTTTTTTTTATCTCCATGTAGATTTCAACAGGACTAAAAAGATAGACTTCCCAAATCAAACATTTTTCACCACTGTGAGTCCCTCTATGTGATTATTAGTATTGGATGACAGTTAGTAAACATGTCAACATGTTAAATTCTCATTCTGGCTGGGATATTTAAACTGTTCTTTAAAAACCTTCTCAGCATTTCAAAACATACTGAGATCTGTGGCTTATTTGTTTTTTAATTTGTTCATCACTGACACATGGACTGTCTCATAAGCTGCTTTGATTTACCCTGTTTTACTTAAGGAAGCATGACAAGTTCAGTCTCTGGGATTTAACTGATTTGTGCTTATAGCGTACCTCATCATACAATACGTGTGATGCCCTAAGCAGCCAAAGCATGTGACTTTTCATATCTCTGCTGAAAACTTTTTGAATATTTCCTACATTTTGATTCAGATCCATACATAAGTAAAAACCTGATTTAAAATTCAGCAGTTAGTACTGGCTGACAAATGTATTCCCATCTTTAACACTGTTGAACTCTTACTGATACTACATGTTCATCTCAGTATCTATATGCTTCTAAGCATGTTCTATCATCTCAAAGAATATATATTATCCTCTACTCTTTTGAAGGAGATTAAAAAATTTGAACTAGTTGTTTCTGATAATAATTTTTATAAATATGCTCCCTCCCCCAAGGGTTAGATTAAATGTCAATATCAAAGAGAACAAAAACAAAAAGCATTTAAAATGTTATTCAGGTACTAAAAAATCAGAAAGAACAACTTGCCAGTGCTTTAAAAATGAAGATTAAGGAAACTTACATATTTAGGAATGGAGGAATCTTTCTTGATATTCACTAACTTAGTCACAGTTCTTAAACTCCAGAAAGCTTCACTTGAGTTTCTATACCCAAGCAAGTAAAAAAAGGTTGAGTTAAAGATATAAAGTGAACTGAGGTTGTAATCCAGTAAATACCATCACTATTGCTGGAGTTTAGAAAGACATTATGTATATTATTGGTGATTTCAATGCCATAATGGGAGAAATAGAAGAAACAGGGATCACAGGTGAGTTTGGCCTTGGTGAATGAGATGAGGCAGGAGAACATGAATAATCATTTCACACAGCAGTTTCCCCTCAAGGTATGGGAAGATGGTTTCATCAGCAGTGGGAGCAATAATATGGTGATGGTCATCTGGGGCAGTAAATTACAGGGCATCAGGATCCTTGCAGTGCAGGATGGGCAGGGTGAATTTGCTGGGACCGGGCAGGGGTGGCTGGGGCTTCTGGTATGCTGCAGCTTTGTGCCATGCTGTGATGACTTCCTGGGATGTTGTAGCCTTGTGCAGTGCTGTTGTGCTTCCTGTGATGCACCATTAAGTTGGAACAGGCTGGGTGGCTAGGCTTTCAGGGGCAACTGTACTTTGCACTGTTTTGCAGCTCAGGGTCTTCTTGCAGCCTCAGAGCCATGGCATATCAAGAAGTTCCTCAGCTGCAGCATGGCAAGCAGCCCTAAAGCCATGCAGCTCTGGATTGCTTGCTGTCCTGCAAAATAGGGTGCAGGGAAACTAAAAGGGCAGAGATGAGTGGAGGAATAGGCAGTTGGTGGGAATTGAAGGAGAGACAGTCCCTTATCTTGGAAGAACTAAGGCTCAGAGCTGGAAGGTACCAAGCCAGGAATGGCTTGGCTTGTAGTGGGTCCTCAGTTAATAACTTATGGGATTCAGTTAACAGTGGCAATGGAAAGTGATGGAATTGCTGTGCAATGTGGTCATGTGATGTCATGTTTTATGATTGCATTGCTTAGTGATGGAAATTCCAGTATCAAATTGTGCTTGTAAGTCAAGGACTACATATACTATGCCACTTATATTGGATGAGTATTCTGTCTTGGTTTTCAAGTTTTCATTAAAAGCAGTAGTAGTCTTTTTCCATCTGTTGTACAGGTTAGCTCTCTTGATTTTTTTCTGTAATAATGCCTTCCAGATAATAATTAAAAATAAAACAAATCTTTCTAGCCTGATGAATGGTCCCTGAAACTGAAACCCTATGATCTAGACAGCTCTGTAAAAATAGAGTTGTATATTTTCTGACAACTTAATAATTATGTTCTGTCACATTACTACAGCTTTTTTCATAAGAATTGTTTAACAGTACCATACAGATATTATTTTTATCATCAAATATTACTTTTCAAGGAAAAAGTAATAATTTAGAATTTGTGTATTAAAAACTGGCTAATTTAAGTAGTGGATGTCTTGTCACCATTAGATATATTTTTCAATATGGGTGGCACTTAAATCTAAACTTTAGATTTGTAAATCTGTATCTAGTATACAGTCTGTATCTAGTAAAGTCTTCCAATGTTTTGTCATAAAATCAAATGTGAAGGTTCAGGCTGTTCATGAAAGTCAAGATTCTGAAAAGTTTCTGTCCATGTTATGCTTTCATTTGAGGAATGAAGTCCAATTATTCTTGCAATTGATAATAGAGATGCAGAAGAACTAGTTTAAAACTGGACTTGAACTTTAGGAGTAATAAATTTAAAGCTTTCTTCTGAGATCTTCACAAATGCAAAGTGCAATATTTATTTTGATGGAAGCAGAACAATTGTTCTGTGTAGTTCTGTGGCTCATTTAACATTGGACGGTATGGCCAAAAAAAAAAAAGGCAAGAAATAATTGAAGTATAGATAACTAACAAAAATATTTCTTCCTTCATATTTCATACCAAGATTTGGCAATAAGTCACAGATCTCCAGACAGTTAATATGTGATTCAATGTTTATTTGACTTGGCAAATGACTTGTAGACTCATTTAAATTAGAATTGTTATTGGAGACAAGAATGAAGCCTTTAATACATGAGTTGACTGTCCACTACAAGGAAAAGAAACTGGAGACTCTATAGCTATGCTGCAGAAGTTAAACTCGAATGAGTAGTTGATTGGTTACTTGATGTCTTTGGAGATGACTACTGAGATATAACATAATGGTTCTCACTTCAACAGTCTTTCTATCCCTACTGTTTCACTTAAATGATGCAAAGGCTTCAAAGCACCTCTGCCCTAATTTACATTAAAACATTTATATTTGAAAAAATACTGTATCTAGTAATACATTTCATTTAAAAATGATCTATATGTCAGGCTGCTCAATCAAAAGCAAGTTTAGAATAGGAGGACCATAAACAGGGGAAAGTATATCCTTCATGTTACTCATCTGTAAGTAGCACTTGGATGCAAAATGATCAGGCATATGTCTCCCTTATTGCACTTTTTACCACGAAAGCAATCTATTTTATTCTCTATAAAACTATTTTATTCAAATTACTGTAATACTTACATTTAATTATTTCCAACTGTATTCCTAAGTTTGCTATATATTCAAATCTATATCATTTTGGGTTTCTTTTCTGGTGATGCATTTTCTTTTTTGTTGATAAGTGGATGACCAAACCTTAGTAGGCTGGCTTTATCTGACATATGTTACAAGTTCTGTTTACACTACAAGATATTTCTGAACCTGAGTACTGACTATAAAATTCACTAGCTGAGAGTCGGGTCCTGTTGCTTTTCTACTTACAATAAATTTTGGGTAGCATAGTTTAACAATTTTTAACAATTCTCTTAACAGCTTTCCACTCTGCAGTATGTTCCTTATATATTTAGCCATGCATTTGTAAAAGTTGTGGCTGATGTGTTAGAATATGAAAGAAAACTTACAATGTTTATTTTAAAACATTAATTTTGGGAGAAATCCAGTTTAAAAACTATATAAATCTAAACACAAGCAGTTCTTGAAGTGGACTTTAAATGTTACTTTCTTTTCTGAAATAGAAGTGTCTCTTTTAGCCACTTTGATGAAGCACTAATATGTTTACTTTGACTGAAGAAAAAAACCTTGAAGATTATAGAATTAAAAATATATTTGGCTATTTCAAGGCTTTAAAAACTTTTGCCTTTTTTAACTATCTGAGGCAAATAGATGTCAATGTTCAGTCATAATATTATCTCATAATACCGCAACAAAAATCCTATTACAGAGAAATCAATTCAGAGTTAAGAAAGAAATAATGTTGTTTTTTTGAGTTATCAGATTGCTTCAGTATAAGAAATGGGGAAGCCCTTGGTGGACAGCAGGAAATCTTGGCATATAACTGAATTTCTGGTGCCAGGTGTTTCCAATTCTTTGAAAAATGAAGCAGTCATTTAACCCTCATTAATCTCCAGAAAAACAGTTCAAATCAAATGTACCCTATTAAGAGTGGTATGCTACATCTCTTGAAAATTTTTAACAAGTAAACACCCATCCAACTGGTTTTCTCCATGGAAGAATGGATGATAGATGTACACAGTAATACAAGGGATAGGAGAAAATATAAGAGAACCAACACCTTGAATTTTACTCAGAAGAAAAATGGCAACCAGTGCAGGTCATAGAACAGGAGTGTAACATGGGCCATCCTAGGGCTCAAAGAACTGCCTGAAGAACTTGCCTGCAAATGCTCTTCAAGGGTAGCCCCATGTAGAATACATTTCAATAATAGAATTGTGAGATGGCTAGGTCATGAGTGACTGAGCATAGGGACTCCTGGTGCAGGAAAGAGCACAACTGGTACACAACATGAAATTGCACAAAGGCTCTCCAAGCTGTGTCTCCCACCTGCTCTTTGAGCAGGAGTTGCAAGTCTAGGAGAACCCCCAAGTTGTGCACTGGAACTGTCTGGGGCAGTGTTTCCCCATCCAGAGTTAAAGATGTTTGATGTTAAGTCCTGGATCCTGAAGTCCCAGGCACCCAAAGCCACTCATCTTGTCAGTCTGTTGTCCCCCATCCAGACTCTCACATCCTCCACTGCTGAGAGAGTACAGTGGCAGCATCACTTGGATCACCAGGGATGGAATGTAAATTTGAGTATCATCAGCATACTGGTGATACCTCATCCTAAGGAGATGGATCATCTCATCCAGTCGCTTCATGGAGGAGTGGAGAAAATACCAAGCCCTGTGGCACAGCACAAGAGAATGGCTGAGGACTGGACTTTTCACTCTCAATTAGTGGAAATGGCCTTGGAGAAAAGAGCCAAAGCAGCACAAAACTGCATCAGCTGGCCCAAAAGGATACCATGATCTATAGTATTGATGGCTGTCGACAGGTCAAGAGAGGTCAAGAAGACCAAGGATGGATGCACTACCCCATCCCACTCTTGCCAGAGATCATCAACAAGTGTGACCAATTCTGTCTTTGACCCATAACCAGGCCTGAACCCAGACCAAAAGGAGTCCAGATAATTCGTTTCATCCAGGACCCTCTGGAGCTGCCGCATAACTACCTTTTCCACCAACTTGCCTAACAAGAGGAGGTGGGAAATTGGATGAAAATTGTCCAGGCAGGAAGGATCCAGCAATAGTTTGTTGAGAAGGGGACAGATCAGGGCCTCCTTACAAAGATCCAAGAACATCCCTTCTTGCAGCAAAGAAGACTGCTTGGATCCACCTGATAATCACCATCCTAGAGGGTTTCACCAGCCAGGAGGGACAAGGATCTAATTGACAAGTGATTGCCCTAACAGCATCAAAAACCCTGTCCAGTTCACCAGGTAGAAATATTCTGAGATAATCAGAGAAGACCAGTCATCTCTAATGGACCTGCACCATGCACGTGTTCCAACTGGGACTGAATCTGGGATGCAACTTTATCCATCAGGTGTTCTACAAATTCCTCCATGCAGCCCTGGAGATGGATACCCAACTCCTCCCAGCCTAGGAAAGACCAGGTTTTCCTGAACAAGGCTGCTGGGTGACACTCTGCAGATGCAACAAGAGGGAAGAAATAGGTCCAGTCACATGGTGACTCACTTAACAACAGCATTGCTTTGCAACTAAAATCCCAGTTCTGATTGTGGTCATAAGTCAAGGACCACCTGTTGTTGAATATGTTCACATAAAAAGAAAAACTCACTAAGCTTCAATTGTTCCTTTTCTCTTTTTCAGGCATGGATATATAATTTGGCATAATAAAACAAAGAAGCTAAAGTTCAGTGGGCTATAGTCTAAACATGGCTTACTCAGCACCATATTTTCAGTTCCATATAAACACCTTTACTGCTGAATTTCAGAGGCTAAATAGACAAATGTCACCTGTCTTGTTTCTTCAGAATTTTTAAGTCCATTTTTAAATTTCCATTTGTACCTTAATTTTCCTAATTCTCAAAAACGCCTCAAGTCTCAGACTGTATTTTTGGTGGTATAAGTGATTTGTGTATATTGTTGGTTTTTGGGGTACAGTAAGTATAAAACAAAAGTAGTAGACCTCTGGAAAAAAACCTCCTTATTCAGTTCAAAAAAGCCCTCAGAGCCTTAAATATGACTGAATCATATGGCTGATCATTAGCAGCTTGCAGCCAGGAGGGGATTACAGAGTTTATTGAAGGGAATAAGAGGAATTTGCCTCCTAATTCTTAAAT
>JANHZU010008889.1:195409-206895 GCA_032468055.1 Acrochordus granulatus | reverse complement strand
CTTAATTCCAACTGGTGATTCATCCAGCTCAGCATTTCGCATGATGTACTCTGCATATAAGTTAAATAAGCAGGGTGGCAATATACAGCCTTGCCGTACTCCTTTTCCAATTTGGAACCAATCTGTCGTTCCATGTCCAGTTCTAACTAACAGAAGCTGCATAATTAAAGTTTCTTTAATACCTTCCCTGGATGCTCTCCTGTGAAATCAGGCAATTATGAACAGTTTCAATACTTTATTAGATATCTAGTTATTTTTGTTTTCATATCTTTGGATGGGACCCAGAAATCCTTTCAGAATGCTGTGGAAGCCAAATAAAATCTGAAGTTTGTTTGTGGAATCCTTCAAGATTTTCACTGTATACACTATAATTACTTTCCAGATGGTGAATTTGATTTTTTATCTAGTTGCAATTATTACGATTCTGGTTGGTCACACAGGTTGGTCACACAATCAATCAGATGTTGAAACTGGATTTGGCATTTTTGTCTGACGATTGAGTCCTTCCCAAGGACCTGGTATAGACAGATGCTGTTTGATGGTGTTAAAAGTATCATTGCAGGATGTAAGCCATTCCAAGTAAAGCTGCCTTTTTCAATTGACTGATAGTGGTTTTGTCAATGACAATGGTGTTCAAGTGGTGCTCCAGATGTTTTGAATTCACTCCCAAGGCACAATTATTCTTAGTATATAATCCCAATTTGCTTTCTTTTGCCTCAGTCTTTCTCCTTCTATTTTCAGGTCTCTGTATTTTATGATTTTCTCTGGTTCTTTCTCTTCTCTTCTGCTGTCTCCAGGTACTGCCACATCCGCTATCCAGCCTTTTTCTCTTTTTTATTAACAATTGTTAAGTCTGGGATGTTAAGTGAATTTTTAAGTTCCAGAGCACTTTACTACTTTGTCTATTTTGTGTTTCCCACTACTTCTTGTCTGCAAACAAACAATATTTCTTGCAGATATTCCAATACATTATTGTTATTATTTTGTCATATTATTGTTTGTAATCAGATTGTGTGATTTTCCAGCAGGAACTATCTAAATGCTCCACTGTTTTTTCAGCAACTTTACAGAGATAGCATTTGCTGTCTGTTGCTGTCTTGTCAATTCTGACTTTATAGGCATTTCTTCTTCAGGCCTGGTCTTGTGCAGCCAGAATTAGCTGCTCGGTTGTTTTCTTCAGTTTTCCTGCTCTTAGGAGGTTGTTATTTCTTTTGCCTGCCAGTTTTTTTATTATGGTTTATCACACAGTCAGCCAGATGTTTAGACTGGATTTGGCATTTTTGTCCACTACTTGAGTCCTTCCCAAAGACCTGGGATAGATAGATGTTGTTCTTTGATGTTGTTAAAAGTATTGTTGCAGAATGTAAGCCGTTCTGAGGAACACTGACTTTTGCAATTGTCTGATGGTGACATTATCAGTGCCAATAGTGTTCAAGTGGTGCTCCGGTTGTTTTGCTCCTAAGGTGCCTATTACTACTGGTACTACTTTTGCTTTCTTCCGCCACAGTCATTCTCTATTTGCAGGTCTTTCTATTTTGTGATTTTCTCCAGTTCTTTCTCTTTTGTTCTGCTGTCTCTACATACTGCCATGTCCACTATCCAGACTTTTTTAATCTTTCTTATCAACAGTTAAGTCTGGAGTGTTATGTGGCAGATGCTTATCTGTTTGAATTCTGAAGTCCCAGAGCAATTTAGCTTCTTCATTTTCTATTAATTTATCTATTTAGGGTCCTCCCAGTCCTTGCTTACAGGCAAATAGTATTTCTTGCAGATCTTCCAGTACATTATTGTTGCTATTTTATCATGCCATTGTTTGTAGTTAGTCTGTGAGATCTTCTTGCAGCAGCTACCTAGGTGGTCCACTCTTTCTTCAGCTTCTTTGCAGAGATGGCATCTGTCTGTTGGTGTCTTCTCAAATCTAGACTTGTTTGTATTTGTTCTTAACATTTGGTCTTGTGCAGCCAGAATTAGCCATTCTGTCTCTTTCTTCAATTTTCCTACTCTTAGCCATTGCTAGGTCTGTTATTATCTTCTTGTCCATGTAATACTTTGTCTTGCCATGTCTCTTTTCTATTTTTCATTTGGTCTTTCTTAAAGGTGAGTTTGGTCTGCTTGGTATTCAGTAAGTCTTCATGGTATATTAGCTTCAGTGGTTCTTCATTGTCCTTCATATATTCTTTCAATGTCTTTTTCCTTCTTCAGTCATCTGATATACTTGCAAAATTTCATGGCTATCTATGCTCTTTGTTAAATAGAGTCTGTCAACATCATTGTATGGATGAAGGGCATGATTCATTGTCATTGTTTTTCTGTTCTTTCCAGCCAGGGCTTCTACTTTAACTTGAGTCCAGTCTACCATTGCAGCTGTATACCTAATGTTAGAATTGCTCAGGTGTTAATTGCCTTGATGGTATTTATGCCATTGAGTTTAGACTTTAAGATTTCTTCACTATTCATTTCTACCCTTCTTTACTTTAGCGTACATGATGTTGTTAGCCTGAAGGATACCTAGTATTTGTAGTGATCTTCATCCAGAATTTGAGGTTATTTCCATAGGACATTTTGATTCTTTAGGTTTTCACTGTTTTTCTTTGTTGATTCTAAGGGGGGCACATTTGACCAGTACAAACTCCACTACAATATCTTGAGTGCATAGACACCGTTGAGCAACAATTTTCAGATAATTTTTTCCATACAGCTTCAAATTCTCCATGTAAAGGAGGGGGATATATTGGCAAACGTTTTTGATGTTTGGTAGCCATGGCCTAACTTCACTATTGTTGATAGAGGAATCAATACAATGACAAACACTAGCAGTGACAGTGAGTCTCCTTGAAAGATTGCTCTCTTGCTATTAACTTCTCTCAATCTATCACTATTGAACAACTGTGTCTTTCACTGTGCCATTGATCTTTGCACAAAGCTTTTGATGTTCCTCCTGACTCCTGTTATTTCTAGGCATTTGATTATCCAGTCATGTGGCAGGGAGTTAAATGCCTTCTTGTAATCAATCCAAGCTACATTCACGTTAATCTTCCTTCTCTTCCAGTTTTCCAAAATCATTTTGTCAATTAAGAGCTGGTCTTTTGTTCCTCTGCAGTTTGGGTGGTTTCCTTACTACTCAGATGGAAGGACTTTGTTTTCAACTAAACGCTGCTAGACTGCATCATTATTGGTTGGTAAGCAGGTAATTAGCCTATAATTGCTTGATGCTGCCCCTTTTGTTAAATCTTTCATTATCAGGCAAGTTTCCTTAGATGTTAACCAATCTTCAATTTTACCTCCTTGCAGTATGTTTTTAAGCTGCTTGGCAATGAGTGGGTACAGACCAGTCAGATATTTCAAATGAAAACCATGCACCTTCATCTTTGTGGTAGATGTGGTAGAATCTCTGGCTGAATGAGAAGGGGCCTGTTTAGGGTGAGTCAAGAGCCATTCTAGCTTAGAGTTGGTTCAAGAGAGGAAGTAATATATTCCGGAGATTCTTGTAATATAGATCATTAGCAATAACATATCTACTTTGGCCTGTTCATGATTGGCTCTGGTTCCTTGTGCCTGACATATCCTGACCTGATCCATGGTCTTCCTTGAACTTTTCTCCACCATTTCTGTGTTATTACAAGTTTTTTTCATTTCAGCTTCTTTTTTTTATTCTCTACATCTTTTATCCAGCTGCATTTTGTTGTATTTCTGTTGGTTGTCCCTTAGCTGTTGTCCCCTCAGGTTTTAGCTGGTTCATTGCAGTCTCTCTGTTGATGGATTGGTAGAAACATTTCTAATTCAGTTGAAATGGGAGATTCTGCCTGTAGTGTGTAATTCAAGCTTCGTATCTGCTGATTTTTCTTGGCTATGGCTGTTATTTGTGGTATTATTATTTCCAGTACTTCCTTGATCTTCCTTGTCTCTAGACGATATTTCTTGATCAACTATTCTTTGGTCTTATTCTTCAGCTTTTTCTTCAACTATTCTAGGTTGCTTGCATCTGATCTGTGCATGCTGATCTTATTTTCCAGTCTGATCTTCCATTCTGGTGATGCACTGTTGGGCTTTTTTTCTTGTTTGTAAATTTTGCATCCAGGATCTTCAATTTTAATTGCAGCTTTGCTGTATATTAGTTAGTTTCTCACAGTGAACTAGTGCTTATAGTCGATATTACAATAATGGCATATGTGCTAGCTGTTTTTTTATCACAAGCTTCAACGCAGGCAATCTTATTTTGTTGTTTTTGCACTGTTATAGATGCTTGGTTATTCTTTGTTTCAGTTCCTCCTATTTTTCAGTTAGATGACTTTATCCTTTCTGAGGAGAAGGTAGAAGATTGGGTGCCTGATTTGGGAATGAAAACAATTCATTAGTGAAGCTGACTCCCTCTACTACCCATTCCCCATGATTTGACTCTACTGTATGAGCTATTTATGGCAAGGGTTCAATTTCTTTGTCCTGGATAGACTTTTATAATTCTTCAGTTCTATTTCTATAAATACTTTATTTCATATTTTAAGTCAATATTGATCTTTAGCTTCTGTTCTGTTCTTTTGTTCTGTTATTTCTGATTCTGGATGTTGCTCTTTCCAGAAATGTTATATTCTTTTCAGCTATCCTCTTCTCACTGGAGTTGATCTGTAATAGCAAATAATTATTTCTTTGTTTTCAGTATTTTCTTCCAGTAGTCCTGTAGCTGTTGGCCCAGTTTGCTCAACCAACTGTCCTGAGTCCTACAGTTCACTTGTCACCAGATGTCCAGGAACAATATCTAGCACAATCCTTGTTGACCTGGATGCTGAGTGAACTGGTCTTGGTTTCTATAAGTTAGATCCCACAATATTATCTACGGGAGACACATTCTTCTGGCTACTCTGGCGAGACCTATCCAGTATGGCTGAATCTTTGGCATAGCTCTCATATTCTTCACAGCATAGAACACTGCAACTATGTCAAGATAGTGCCTAACTGGGAGTATTACTATCATTGGTAGGTATTACTGCTTCCTACAATCTTGATTTGGTAGGTATTATTGCTTCCTACAATCTTGATTTGTATTAGGGGATACAAAATGCTCCTTTCTCTTATTTTTTCCTACAACAGCAATCCTGTGAGGTGGGCTGGGCTGGGCTGGGCTGAAAATAACGTCGTTAATCTTTTATTATTGCTTCTGTTACTGGTTGGATAAAGCATGTGAGAATTAGTAATTTGGGAGTGACATTCTATGACTCTATCTAAAACTCCAATCAATGTTTTCTTGTTTCATTGGGAATTACATTATTACATTGGATCCATTTAGTTTATTCATTCTAACCATCTGTTGTTTTGATTTTTTTGATCCTGATGCCTCTGTTGATTCTGAAGTAAGAGTTGGACAATTTTAATGATTAATGGGAACTTGGTAATCCTCTTTAGTTAGGAATTTTTTGGATGGTAGTACTTCAGGTAATGGTAAAGGGCAATGCCCAATGAGGAAGAAGGGATGGAATGAAGGAGATAGATTGTAGGAGAACTGACCTGACAAGTGGAGGAACTGTATAGGATATGTGTTTGCTGAAGAGGCAATGAAGCTGCAGAACTGTGATTCATTTGGATGGCAAAATAGAAATAGGGCAAAAGTGAAGATACTTTTGTGAAACTGCTACAGTTGAAGTTTCTAACGTCACTGTGGACAGTGCTGAGTGGACCCCAGGTGTATTGGAGGATTGGTAACATCTTGAAGTGGAGTAGAGACCTTGATATGTTCCCATTGGAATTCAGTTTGTCACCCGCAAATGAGGAGATTGAACAAAAGTCTGGAAGTGGCTTGGCACAGCTGTGAGAATTAAAGACCAACACATCTAGAGTTACCAAATTAGGAAAGACTGATATAGTCAGCAGATTTAAATAAATACAAGTTTCTCTACAAAACATAGGCGTAAGGTAAAGGTAAAGGTAAAGGTAAAGGTTACCTTGCTAGTCGTAACTGACTCTAGAGTGTGGTGCTCATTCTGTTTACAAGCCAAAGAGCCAGTGTTTGTCCGAGGATACTTCTGTGGTCATGAGGCCAGCATGACTAGACACCAAAGGCGCATGGACACTGTTACATTCCCCCCCAGAAGGGGTGGTACCTATCTATCTACTTGTGTTTGCATGCTTTCAAATCACTAGGTTGGCAGGAGAGACATTAGGAAGACCTTGGTTTTATTAATGTTCCAATAAGAATTCACAAGTTTGAAATTTACAGATAAATATTCAAATCAGGAAAAAGTAATTGTCTGGTGTTTGTATGCTTCAATGCAATTCTCTTATTAAAATTCAATATATACTAGGGGAAAATATATTATACACATTTCCATAAACATTGTATTCTTTATGGTAGGAAAGTAGATATGAAAATGAATACAAGCTTTATGTTTTAAAAAAGAAATTACAAAGCGATACTGAAATCTTATGGAATAAATTTCATATGAGAAAATGAAAAGTGGAGACAAATTGGCTGAGTTGTCCAGTTTTAATGGTGCATCACTCTATTTGCATATGCATACTGCAGAGGTGAAAAAGGTCAAAGAGACATCTGCAATGCAATGGGAATTCTTCATCTCATTGCCTGAAGGTATCCTGAATTGGAGATGAAACTTTTTATTAGAGATACTCTTGTCATCCCCAAGGGATGTCTTCTTAAAAGATTCAGCAAAACCTGTGATTATGACCTGGATGCAAACAATCCCTGAGATTATCTCTTTGCTAGAATTGCTGCTTGTAGACTTTTTTTTCTTCTCCAGGAGGGAAATAGATGTCTTCCCAGTTATCAGTCTGTATATGTATGTGTATGTCTGTGCATTTCTTGTCATGTGAAAGGAACATTAACAAATACTACAATCAAGGAAAATCTCTTTTATATTGATTGTTTTATTTTTCCTTGTAAAGACTGTTACGAATTTTAGAGCAATAATTATAAATACAGTCCAGATAAAGTTAAAAAAAACAACCTCAGTGACAAAGAAAAGAGCAGTTGTAGCAATGCATAATCCAGAGTGTTGAAAGAAGTTGCCTGTAATTAAATCTCAGTCTTATGATTAAAGCAGTGATTATTTTTTGTTATCTCCTTGCCTGTAGAATTAATTATCAAAATATACAATTAGTATAAATAATTAAAAACAAATATTGTTTCTAATCTATTTTGTAATTAAAATAAACATACTTTATACAGTGTCTGTGGTGATAACAACTTCACTCTAAAAATGAGCATCTTTGCTTATGTTTTCTATGAGTAGAAGGCCCATAATTCAAAAATTTGTCAAATGATCAGTTGAAATTCTCTTGTATTAAATCCATAATTTGCCCACTAAATTCAGTTTTGTCTAATAATATATATTGAGTACAAGTGTTTCTTAGCCCTTAGTCTCTGTTGACTTTTTTCAAGAGCTACTGGCAACAGAATCAGATAATATGCATCACTCATCAACATGATGGCTTACCATTGCAAAATATGATTGAGACACAGGGAACTGTTCATCCCCTTGTATCTTTGTTTAAAGAATAAGTACCTAACCATGGCAAATAATATTCCTGACAATATTGGAGAATAAGGAGCACCTGCATGAGTATACCTACCCTAGAATGTGTATAAAAGTGAAGGGAAAGGAAGATAAGTTAGATTACAACTAAAGTTACTGTAAAACAACCTTGCTTTTTGTAATTCATTTAATTTTTGTAAAATAGGGAGAAATATATGGAATAAAGAATATGATGAACACAGGGGTTGGGACAATATTCTTTAGAATAGCTTTAGAAGGCTTATATATCATCTACATTATTAATATTTTATTTGAGCTATTGCTGCTGTAACAAATTTAAATAAATTGTGTTGTGTTCTCTGGAGTTTTCATCGTATTTTTTATTTTTTATTCCTTCAAACCAACATTGTCTCTAGCAGATAACTGAACAAAAACCCAAACTTTATTGGCAACATTTTTGGAAGTGGTTTACCATTGTTTCCTTCCAAAGGCTGAGAGAGAGAGAGAGAGAGAGAGAGAGAGAGATTGGTTCAAGATCAACCTGTTGCCTTTGTGCCTAAGCTGGAACTAGAATTCACAGTCTCCTGGTTTCTGGCTTGGAGCTGTACATGTTCCACATGAGATTATCTTTGAAGAGTATCTTGAATTACAACTAGTGAAGAATATGATGGTGGAAGCAGTTAGGGGCACCCTTAGAGTCATGCATGTAACACCTCTGCTACATGATCTAGATTGGGTGTTAGTTTGCTTCCAGGGCCAATTCAAGATTTTGGTTACCATTTTTAAAGCTCTTCATGGCAGGGACCCAGTTACCCAAGGAATTGTCTGATCCCTATTTCATTGACCTGTCTCACCTGATTTGCCAGGAGGGGTATATTGCAGACTCCCTCTGTCAAAGAATTTTGACTGGGGGAGTCTACAAAAACAGCCTTCTCTGCTGTTACCCCAGCCCGATGGAACATATTGCCCTCAGAGTTGAGATAGGCCCCTACTCTCTTGGCCTTTCAGAAGAGTGTCAAGACCTGGCACTGCCAAGTGGCATGGGGTTCTAAGAATAGTATGGAACCCTTGAGGTGGCTAATGATTTGAAGTTGCTCCCTCTGCCTTTCAAATGTTTTTACTGTGCAATTTTTAAATTTTGTTTTAATTCTTTTTAAGCATTGTTTTAACCATGTTGTTTTATATGATTGTATGGTTTTATTTGTCACCTGCCAAGAGTCACACAGGTGAGATTGGTGGTATAGAAATTTGATAAATAAAATAATCTACCATGCTGAACCATTGTGGATAGATATTTTGAGGAAATATTTTGTTGACATTGAAAAATGATCTCACAGAAAAAGATGCTGGCACATAAAATTGGTATTTCTAATTTTGATACCTCTTATTTTTAGAAGCAATAAATCTTTGACCTGGACACTAAATATCAGCCTACCATAATACCCTTATTGCTAAGAGGGATAACCATACTGCAATAATGCATAATTTAAAAGTAAGATTTGGCATAAGGTGCATAGCCAAAGCTGACATTTAGAGTGCCAAGAGATAAACTGAACTCTCTGCTGTGATGGTAGGGTCAACACAGAAGTCTGTTGTACCATTAGCAGAAGACAGAGCAACATAAAGGCATTTGGCTATCTATGTTAAAGAATTTGATAACAGAAATGAAGTTGTAACTGAAGCCAACAGAATATTAGCTTTGCCACTTCAAAACAGTTCTAATAGGCATAAAATTTAATGAGGTGATAAAACTCAGGCATTGCTCATGTCAATGTTAAAAAGCCTACCACATCACTCCATCCTCTCAGTTTTTCCATATATAGAATTGAAGTTGCAACATTTTACATATCTGTAGCATATCTACCCCAGATACAGCTGAAAATCTATTGAATCTGTGAAGTGCTTTGAAGGCTACAAAGCACTTTGAAGCCACCTGCTTTGATTTGCTGCATCAAAGTGGGTTCATGCTTTGATTTGTAAATCTGTTGATTTGATCAAACCTGCATCATTTTCCAAACTTGGTAGGAACCTATTGCATCTTCTTGATGGGGGTTTATGAGAAGAAGAATGCTATTGCATTCATCTTCTTGTTAATATTGCATAAGCTTTTCATAGTGGGAAAAATGTTGGACTACTTAGTGCCTTGATCTGTTTTAGCATGCTTATTCTAACATTATTAATACATTTTTGAAATCCATTTTCCAGTTTTCGTAATAAAAGAAAGTGTCTTCTTGAAATGAAATTTTTATTTTTCAAGTTCATTCTCAGAACCTAAATCTTGAGATTTATTTTAAATATATTTTGGTGGTTTGGCTAAGCTTACTTTATAGATACAAGGTTGCAGAAATTGTTATTGTTTTCTGTCAATGCTTTATGACCAAGGGAAGAATAACCAGAAGTTCTCTTATGATGTGTTCTCTTGAAATATAATAGAAATATGGGAAGCCAGGAGGCTGAAGATTACTAAAGTGTTTATTGCACAGGAAGAAACATCATACACATCACCCCTTGTTTTTTAATAAAAATCATAAAAAGTCCTAAATTCCACCCATTATAATATCTATTCCTTTGGGGGGAAATTAGAACACTGTTTCTTTTCAGTCACATTGAATAAGATGACTGAAAAAAACACAGAGACTTTTTTCAGGAGATGGTATACCGTATGTTCTTCAGCTGATCCATATTTTATTTAACTTTGTACTAAATTTGAAGCCATGGGGGGAAATTTGTCTATCCATGTGGTTGCTAAGAATTGACAATGACTTGATGATAGATAATCACTAAAAAAAAAACTAGATTTGAAAAGCCAGGACCATCACACAACTATTAATCTATCCAAACCCCCTCAATTTTCTATACGGACTTAATTTCATGGCAATCCTGAAAATGAGGAGATAATAAGAAAGAGTGGATTCAGCCACACTTAATTCCAGTTGTAGTATTTGGATAATTTTACTAGATTTGAAATCAATTTATAAGGGGGAGGGATAGTGAATACAACCCCCCCCCAAATTCATCATTTTCCAATTCTGAATTTTCATGGAAGAATTTTCATAATAATCATGGTTTAATTTTTCTATTTTGGCTGGACCTGACCTGGATTCTCAGTATCAGTCTACCCTAATACCTTTTCGCTAAGAGGATTAACCATACAGTAATAATGCATAATTTAAAAATAAAGTTTATCGTAAAAGATGCATTAGTGCGATTGCCACAAATAAATGAAACACCTGACCAAACTATTTCTGACATTTGGTATGTGTCGGAAGGGGGGAGGTCATATGTAATGTAAGATTCTTATGGAAATCTCACATTACTTATGAGATTTGTATCATCTTAAGATATTCAATATTTTTTACACTTTAGAATATTTTGCATATCTTTTGCATTTCAATTCAGCACCCTTAACCTCAACATGTAAAGAATTTAAAGTTAAAATAATTGACCAATCATAAATAATAAACCAGCTTCCAAGGAAATAAATGCTGACATTATAAATATAAATATACAGGTATATAAATCAATAATAAATAGATAATCAAACTAGTGACTAAAAAGGATAAACCTAAAATTAAGAATATAAAATAGTAGAAGCTAAACAAAACTCTGGGAAAACAGATTAGCGGTCTTCAGCCTGGGTTAATGGGAGCCCACAGTTATGTTTTTACCTTCTCCAGCTCTTGTTGAAGTTGTGCCTGCACTGTTTTCATACAATTTCCTAATAATTTTATGTTGCAATCTAAAATTATAATATTCTTGTCCAAGGAACCAATATCCCTATTAATATTAGTCATCTCTGAGTATAATTTGCCTTATTTGGTCTCCATAAGATTGATTGTACATTGATGCAAATTTTCCATCAATTAGAAAATATGTTCTTCCTTAAAAAGAGCTCCAGCCTTGACTTGAATTGTATCAGAAACTACAGGGGTTTTCAGGAACATGCAGCTTCTCTCTTCAAACAGTGTCATTGGATTCTCTCTGCTATGAGGAGATCCACTCTCT
>JANHZU010008889.1:161103-179209 GCA_032468055.1 Acrochordus granulatus | reverse complement strand
CCTTCCGTCCTTCCGTCCTTCCTTCCTTCCTTCCTTCCTTCCTTCCTTCCTTCCTTCCTTCCTTCCTTCCTTCCAACTTTCCCCATTTTGTAACAAATACACATCTGATATTACTTAAATGTAATTTTTAAGAACACTGAGCCTTGTTTTTTTTTAAAGTAACTGTTAAAAGTGCAGGCTGCTTAACTTTCTTTTCACTAGATTGCTCTCTAAACATGAACATTAATTTCCAAATAACAGCATTTCAGACATAAAAAAATCTCAAGAAGCATTGCATTGTTCTAACTCTCCCCCCAACCACCCATTTTTTATTTCTTCTGCCCTCTTATGGTTGAATTCATTCGCAAGATACTTTGAATTTATAGAATCCAGCAGAACTTTGCTTTTAAAAATCAACAAAATATGCAAGAACGCTTTACCTGAAACTGACTTTTCTTTTCCTTTCTTTTCTTTTCTTTTCTGCTGGGTCTAGCAACAATACAGTAGAATCCAACGCTACTGCCCTCTATAGGCATTAAGATAACTAGCATATTTCTGCTGATGCAGAAATGTGGAACCAGATTTCCCGTGGGAGGAACTAGGCATGTTTTCCCCGATACTGTATATCAGTGCAACATTTGCTACATTGCTTCAATGAACAGATGTCACTGCAAATGGGGATCCAATGAACCCATATCAAACAGAAGAATGAGAAACGAAAAAGTTAAGATATTAGGAACAAAAATTTTTGACAAGGCACCATGATAAAACAAATTCATCAGCACTCCCTTAAGCAATCCATTTAAGATTCCCCCTGCATCTAATTAAATCTTAATTGATCACTACTAACCAATCAAGGTAATTATTCTATTCATTTCACCCTTGTCCTCTTGTAAAGATATTACTTTAAAGATATTACTTCCACCTTAAATAGAAAAAAATGCTAACTTGGCTTACTGTCTGTGCTTTGAGAGGATGTATGTCATGCACTGTTTCTTTCTGGAATCTGGTGAGAAACAAATTAGATAAGAACCCATGATGGTTTATTAGCTGAAAGTGTTGTGTGCACAGATGTTCAGGGAAAGTAGACAATCCCTTATGTATTAAGGATTCTGCAGAGTAATAGTGTGGGTTTGAACCTCTGCTAAGAAGAATATACAGAGTTTTACAAAACATTTGAATGAGCTAACTGGCAGATTTGAATATGAAACACAGCTCACATTGTGATGAAAAGAAATGCATGTGACATATTACCTACTGTACATTCTGATCATCATTAAAAACAGTATCTGAGGAGCTTGTCATCAAGAAACTAATGCTTCCTACTTCTGTTGCTAGAATAGGAACTAAGTGGAGAATCTACATGTTGTTCACAATATTTACTGGCCATCCAGGAAACATAAAAGATATTATGGTGCCACAGTAGAACCCCTGAAGAATTTGTTAAAATTAGATGACAGGGAGAGTATTGTTTGCTACCTTTTCTACAAAGATCGTCATCATATTTATTATTATCATTGCATTCCAATTCAAGTCAGTAGCCCTTGAGGGCTCCGTGTGCTTTTTTTCCTACAGCTGAAATAAGTAATTTCATTATTGCTGCTTGCTTCTTGGGGACAGGACTACCTAGTTTTTGTTTTTTTGTTTTGTAAACCTAAGAAAAGATCTAACCTTAGAATTTATGATGTGCAGCCCTGAAAATATTAATACAGGACTTCATTCCCAGAGTATCAGAAACAGCAGTAGACAGCATTAATAACATTTTTTGTATAGTATTTTTAAATAGTTATGTAGTAGTATATAGTTTTTTTAATCATATTGTGTTAGTAACACTAGGTTTTAGATATTTTTTACAGGCTTCACTGAAATAGCAGTATATTATTGATGCTATTGTATGCTCTTTTATAACTAAAATAAAGATTAGAAAAAAATAACATTTTTATAGTAATGCTTAGGAAGCATGAGGGTTGTACATGATTCTATCTTTATACTTATGCACTTATCTGTCTGTCTGTCTGTCTATCTGAATGAATAGAAACAAGCCTATTAAGAATATCCAGAAACAAATGCTTAAAATCCATACGTACAAGCAAAGTTCATGAAGTAAGTTACACACGACAATATAATGTGTCTATTGATGTAATAAAAGAGTAGAAGAGAATATTCTGTTCTTCAATGGGAATGAAGGCTGAAGAAGTGGCTTAATTGCTCTTGTCCACACCCACAGTAATGTTCTCAAGACATAAAATGGAAAATGGCTGCCTCCACAACAGTTCTTCTACTATGCCTAGCAAATGAGGGCATCAAAGCAGGAATAGGAAGCTGCTTTTCCCCCATTCCAACGTTCAGATCTCTCGTTGCCTCCCACCAAGGTGATCAGTGCCTAGCTGGAAAGCCCTAGTGACAGCAGCAATTGCTGATATTGCTATCAGAGCTGAGAAAGGAGAAAATCTTGGTTGCTGTGTAAACATCTGTGGTTTCTGGTAACTATAGCAGAAATGGCCACCCTCCTTCCACTCTGGAGCACGGAAAAGTCTTGTTTTATTTTCCAGTAAAAATACCATTTTCCTCTTGGATCTTTCTGATACAGTCTCTTTTCCTTAGCAAAGCTTTTAATCACAGCAAATCTCACAGGCTACATTTCTATTCCTAATGCCCCTACCAGGTAATTGGGTAAAAAGTGCAAGAGTAGGTGTTCCTGTAGCTACCATTCCAAGAAACTCACTGTCCTAGTACTTATTTTTAATATGAGAAACACCTTGGAAACATATCTCCTTTTACCATTTTGCCCTTTTTTCCCCTTCCTAATAAAATGTTACCATGTAAAAACTAGTTAAACATCTATTTTACAATGGGAACCCATCTCTGAAATGATTTTCTCCACTAAAGCTTGGTTGGTACTAGTGTTGCTATTAGTACAGATTAAAATTAATGTTCTCAGGCTGTTTGTATTATACTTTCATTTCTTTTCATTCTAGCTTTATAATTTATTTGCAGTATATTGTGATATATTTAATAATTAAGCTTATTACATGTTGTTCTGACATTTTGGGAGAATGGTCCATTAAAAATATGGGTAATTTAAATAATAAAGATAAATTAATGGTATTCCTGATCTGAATGTGTGATTTTTGCTAGGAATAGGGGTCAGCAACAATAAGGATACAAACTATCTCTTGAGCAGAAGCTACTGGCAATATTATTCTAGAGTTTCCCCTATAGATAATGGGAAAATCAAAGGAGGTAAAAAAGAAGTGTCCATAATTCTAGGTGTAAAAGATCCTTATGTAGCTAAAATAATGTTCCTCATTCATGAAATAAGTGTTGTCTGAATAATCCTTTGAAGTGTGAAAGGGGAATGAAGGAGATACCAATAAATTTGGTTTCAAAATTCAGAAGAGTTTTTAAATCCAAAATTGAATTATTCTGGGATAAATTGATACAAAAAGGAGCACACAAAAGAATACTAAGTGCTGCATCTTGCCAAATTTATTGGCATAACAACAAGTTATCTTTTGATGGGTGGGAGATCAATTTATATGAGTTATAGTTGTCTACAACACCAAAAGGAAATAGGAGGAATTTTGAAATAATTTCCCATTCCTTTGTGGGGTGATTACATGTAGCTGATATAAATTTACTTAACATATTTGTTTATTTGGGGGATGTTTTGTTTAACTACTTAGAGTATGATGATAAAATGAGGTCTAAACGATATTAGCTAATTTGAGGAGAAACTAAACTGGGTTTGCATATTCTTAAATTAAATGTGCTAGATTTTGTCTGAGTACATTGTGCATATACAATCTCTATAAACTTATGCTTCAGATCAATTAATAAATAGAATCAATGTAACTCCAAACTGTTACATTTTATCTTAGTATATTGTGTGAACTTAGTTCATGTTTTGCAGAAACCACAATATTTTACATTCTGATGGCTTCTGCTGGGTGCCTTTGTGATCTGTCCTCTGAGTCTGATGTACATGAAATAAAATGTACATGGCTTCTCCATTCGGTAAACAGAATTATTCCTTTTTTTGATCAGTTATAGAAGATCCACAGTGGAGAAGCAGTGGCAGACCTGCTTCTGAAAAATGATGTTTAGTGCACCTTTTCTCCACCTGTGAAATTCTCTTGAATCTTCTTAAAAAAGAACATCATCAAACTTCTATGTCCTCCAAAAAACCTCTCAAGGACCACAGCCTAACTGTATTCCATCCCAGCCTAACCTAAACTTAAGAATCATGTTGCATTTCAGGTTTATCACAAACTGGATAAGAAAATTTTACTTATGGATTGTACTACTTCAGACTCTACTAATAACTTTATGTGAACTGCACCCTTTCTTCATGTTGCCCAGGTTTATCTGGTCTTCCATTGCAGCTCAAGCTGGGAGAAAAAGACTCCAATGATAATACCCCATGCCTTTATCACCACAGGACCAGCCTACTCCAAAGGAGGATAGCAGGAGTACCTTTGACATTGGACTGAGTTACAGATCATGATATGCAAAGTTATGTTTACAGACTAAACTGGATCCAAATAAATCACATATTTTAGACTGCTTGTACAACTACAGTCTTCCTTGGAAGAATATCTTTCAAAAAGTGTGTGCCAGAGCAACTCATCCACATTTTTAGAAGAAGCATGAAAACTTACCTTTTAGAATCACTTCTGTTATTTAGATTAACAGTACAAGGAACATTCACATATTCTGAAATATTTAGACTTTGGGAGAACTGTAATATTATATTTGTGGATGTTTTATATTATTGAACTTTACATCTTTAGTTTTCATTTTCAGCAACTATTATACACCATTCTGAGATGGCTTGGGTTGGGAAAGAGTATACTAATTTAAATAAAACAGTTGATAATATGGGTTATCCCTACCTTCCATGCTAATACTGACATTTCAATATTATTCCACCTTTTAGCATTGCATTAAATTATTACAAGAGAAAATGTATGCAATAAAATGATGTAATATGGATTATTTTTGTTCAAAATGCCAGCAATTTCTGTTACTTTAAGAACACTCTATTCCATTACTTCCACCTTAGTTTTCCTTTCCCTGTAGAATGAAATGAAATGTAATAATTAAATAAAATTGTAGTTAACATATCTTGACTAATAGGCATATTCAATCTTATAGACATATTTTTGTACATGTCTGTTTTCTCCAAGCTCTTTTGGATATGAATAGTGCATTTAGCTAAATACAGAGTTACACTTGGAAATCAGATCTGCTTATATTATTCAGGACATTTTATAGAATATGAACTATTAGCTTGAGGTGAAAACAAGATGGTGTTAAAACAGAAAAAATGCATAAATGGATAAAAGCACACAGCTTTTTATACATACGCAACTTTGATATTAATTGAACTAATTTTAGTTCCAATGTGAAAAACTAAAGGCAATATTTGCAGACTATTATGTCAGTATTCTTTTCATCATTATCTGATTGCCTCCATTAAATTCTTCTGGAATCAAGTGAAGTGCTAAAGGTGACAGTGATAGACAAGAATTTTTATTGTCTTGTCAATACAAATAAACTCAGAGCTGATAAAACATCAGGATACTCCTTCTGCAATGGTTGAAACTCACTGATGTCTGAACAAGAAGTGGGGTGGGGGGAGAGACAGAGAAGCTTGTCCTTTGGGATTGTTTGAAGATTTATGCTGTCCTAGTCATCTGTCACCAAAAGGGGTTTGCCTAAATGATTTTTATAGCCTGTCAGCATCTGAATTGCAGAGCAGCTTTGTGGAATAGTATTTGTATAAACAAGAAAAGGCAGCCCTGTTTTAAAACAACAGTAGATGCAGAAAGAAAGTTGTTGCTCAAAAAAAGTAGAAATAATGAAAATACAGTTTAAAAAAGTCTCACTGGAGAACCAAAGCAACTGATAAAAATATATGTAACTTCTTAGGAGAATATTAGGTGAGCTTTATTGTTCAGAGCCAGCACAAGAGGTTGAAAAATTATGGCACTTGATCTATTGCTGCACATCTAGCATTGAATTTAACATGTCAGAATAGATTTCTCCCGCCACTCCTTCCAGCTGGTCACTATAGCTCAATGTATAGGCTTTTGTAATGTAACCTGGGCTTTGTAAAGTACAGCAATAAATTCAGTTTCAGTTCCTGGAAAGATAACTATTAGGGAAAAGAGATTAGCTGCCTTCACCAAAATACCTCTACTTTGAAAAGAATCGCTGTAACTCAGTAGAAACGCACAGAGAAACCTGGCTAAAGCGGCATTTTAAGCTACAATCCATGTTCTACAATTACAATGATTCATTAGGAGTACCAGATCTGTTCTGCAAACCTTTTACAACCACTCAACCACTGAGTGATGCATCTGTTTGTTGTCACTTTTATGGTCACCCAGACTAATGACATGTGTCCTTGGGGGAGGGTATGTTAACCCCTTCCTTGAAAGAGATGATGAAGCAGCTCCTTCTCAAGGACACTTATCTACACATAGTAGATGCTTCTCATCTTGTTTCCAGCCTCTCTTTTTGGGTTAAAGTTCAATAAAGTGTCGAGTTGCAAATGCAGAAGTCCCTGGAGGAAATTGATTTATTTGAATTCATTTCTGCCAGGTTTAGGTCTGGGTTCAATATGGAGCTGACATTGATCATGCTTACTGATGATCTCTAATGGAATTGGAGTAGGATAAGTGAAACCCCACTTGATCACTCAGCAGCTCTCAGTACTACTGATCATGGTCTACTTCTGAGCTAATTCCAAAGGCTAGGAGTGAGGAGCACTTCATTTACAGTGATTCTTTTCCTTTCAAAAGGAGTGGTTTCGGTTGTTGATGGCACAGATCAGAAATATAATATAAAACCAAGGCAATGGTCAGAAAAAGAAAACTTGCCCAGGCCAAGAAAGTTTGCAAAAATATCTTAGATATCCAGTGTGATTCCATTCTTAGGTCTCAATTGGAATCCACTCCCCCAAACAGAATTGATTCACAACTGAGGGTTGTCTTGGACTCACAGCTTCTGATCATCGCAGGTAGATGTTTGGTCAATGCAAAAGACAAGACAGTATTTATCTACAGAAGAATTATTCAGATTCAGATACTTTATTGGCCAAGCATGGTTAGACACACAAAGAATTTGTGTATAACAGCTCTCAGTATACTTACAAGACAATAGTAAATAAAACAAGAACATAAATAAATGACATAATGTATTCAAGAGTAAAGTGTTCATCCAAAGTAGAAAAGGAATATCGTAAAGTGTAGAATTAGAAACATGATCTGTTGATAAGTTTATATACACCTTAGACAGAACTTCTGGGTTAATTTAGAATTATTTGGAATTTGTGTCTTTGTGTCCAGCTGAATAATGCATGAGGAACAAACTGTCCCTGTGTCTGGTTGTTTTGGTATGCAATACCCTATAGTGCCATACAGATGGAAGAGGTTCAAACAAATTATGTACAGGGTGAGAGGGGTCTACAGATATCTTTTCCATCCTTCTCTTGACTTTCAATATACAGATCCTCCATAGAGGGCAGGCTAGCTGCAATTAATCTTTCTTTAGTCCTGACTGTTTGTTGGAGACTGTCCCTGTCCTGCATGGTTGCTGCACCAAACCAGACAGTTATAGATGTACAAAGGAAGACTCAGTGATTCCTCTGTAGAACTGTATCAGCAACTCTTGAGGCAGGTTGAACTTCTTGAGCTGATGTAGGAAGTACATCCCCAGTTGTACCTTATTAATAATGGTGCTAATGTTAAGCCATCTGTTTCAAAGTCTTGGGAGATTTTAGAGACCAGAAACTTGAAGGATTGTACTGGTGATATTTGGGTGTGGTGGCCAAATGGTTAAGACATGGGGATTCTCAAGTCAGCAGCTTGGCAGTTCGAGAACCAAGCACTGCTGAATAACTGAGTGAGCTACCTTTACTTGCTCCAGCTCCTGTCAACCTAGCAGTTTGAAAGCATGTGAAAATGCAAGTAAATAAATAGGTTCCACCTTTGGTGGGAAAGGTAACAGTGTTCCATTTGCCTTGGTGTACAATCATGTCAGCTACATATAGTCAAGCATCGGGCAAATGCTGACTCCCTTAGCTATGAATTGGAGATGAGCTCTGCCCCCTAGAGTCAAACACAACTGGCAGGGGAAAACTTTATCTTTTTATACTGCTGATACTATGTTGATGAGTATGATAAAAGGGAGTGAAATAGGAATTATTTTAGGAATTCTTCCTAAAATCAGTTCCTGTGAGGAACTGGTTGTATCCGAGTATGTATACCAATATTATCATCATAAAACTGGGTGACATATTGTACATGTGCAACTTCTTTTTAATTTTGATTATATTACTTTTAATCCCAGCTTTATATTGGGGAGTTATATGTCACTCAGATTTGGCTGACTGGAGGGGCATATAAAAAGAAGAAATAGAAAGACTTTCAGATGTGGCTTGGTATCTTATCATCTGTCCTCTGCATTTTAGTGCCTCTAAGTTTGACACTATTTGCAGAGCAAGTCACTTCTGGAATAAACCCTCTCAGGTGAAAGGATTCAACATATACAGAAACAGGATTTCCCTGTTTTTACATTTGTGCCATTATGTGCTCCCAGAACACCATGGAGCTTTTATAGATCTCCAGAAGCTGAGCTAAGTAACTTTTTAAAGAAGACATGCTGCACCAGGTCCCAGAAGGCCTTCAGCCAAACTCTTCTTGGAATCACTAAGAACCACTAAAAGGAGGTAATGATGGCAGAGGAAAAATGTTTCTCTTCTATCACAATCACAGAAGAGTCAGTAATGAGTTCTTTCTAATGTTCAAGATAAGCTTTCCTCCAAGATTCACACTGGGTTTTCTTCCACCTGTTCCAGTTATTCTGATTGTAGAAAGGAACTGCACCAGCTCTATGAAATGGTAAAGGATGCTCAGGAGTGATTGTTTGAGCAGCCTAAGTCATCCTTACATTTCTCAGGGTGACTGGGACTTCAACAGGATCACCTGTAATATTAGTGTGAAGTCTTCTCAGAGTCCTTTGGAATTCATGTGAGCCATTCTAAAGAGTCCCCTGAAGAACTGGGAATCTGCAATTGTAAAGATCAGTAGGAAACAGTCTTATTATTGCAAAAGAATAAAGGGACAATTTTTCATCTTTAGCTGAGCTAATTCTCTCCTGCTATGTAGCAAAAAACAAACAATGCCCCACAAAGAAAGAGAGTAATGGCAAAGCACGAGGTCGGTCCTGCTTTTCACAGTCCCTACTGAGCTGGCATCGGAAGATGTTGCTCAGCAAAGCCAGTTTCAGTGAAAAACGGATTTGGAGCAACATGATGACATTGCAGAGGCTATGACCCTGTCAAAACAGCTGAATTCATATTTCTGTACTCAATTGCTATTCATTATTACCATTATTTCAATGATTCCATAATTAGCTAATAAAATCACTTTAAATTACTCTGTAATAAACTAACAGCAAAGGGTATATCGGTGAGTTCATACACTGAACAAAGCCAACAATCTGGTTTGTATTTGGCTAATTGCATTGAGGAAATCCAGCCTTTGTATATAGTTTCTGGTTTAGGACGGTGTGATATCCAGCCTCAGTCAGCTGATGATGCCACTGAAAACAGTTAATGTATCTCCATTATATATATTTATGAAATACTACAAAAACAAAACAGTAAAGAATCACGTGACTGAATGTTTAAAAATATTTTTTGTTGTTTTCCTGTCCTTGAAATGAATTATGTTTCCTTGGGTATCCAAGAAATTAACTCATTCCAAAACAAATTTTGCAGACAAATATGTGTATTTTATTTGTACAGGGAAATGAATCATGCATTTTGATTTATAGGAACTAAATTTAATGGATTTCACTATTCATTCCTGAGGATGTTTGATGTATAGTGTCAACGATTACTCAGAACATTTTCTCTAATATCTGTTTAAATTTTCAGAAAATTGGACAAACTGGCAGAGTAAAATTGTAATGACGATAAGTGTTAAGATTTTAAAAACCAAAGCAAAATATTATAAAATATACACTGTCCATTTTTGAACAGAATTCAACATATAAAAACATAATTTCAACAGGATGTTTAAGCATTTTCTTTCAAGCAATCTTACGTATGATTATCATTGTGAAGCATTCATCTGACATTTACTGTTGTATATTCCACTATGCTATTAACATTTTTGCTCTAGTAGTTGAAATGTCAAAAGCTGTTCTAAAAACGGATCTGTTTCTGGGATTAAGATGGCAATACCATCAATATGAACTAAATGAAGCAAAACTGATGACAATGGGATTTTAAAACCTCCACAGTTTGTTCTGCATACCTAGAGAAACTTTGATTTTTACAATGATAACACACAGTATTTTAACACTTCTGAAAACTGTATGTAATATGAAATGGAAATTGTCACTGAGCTTAATGAAAAATATGAAGATTCCCATTTTCTATATCTAACTCTTCTTTGTCAGATAGATCCTCTTATCCTGGACAAACACAATGATTGCACTCAACTAAAATAGTACAGCCAAAATATGTAAATTTCCTAAAAATAAACTCCACTGTATATTGTAGTTGGTTGTGACATGACATCATTTGCTTAAATACAATTTACTGAATAAATCACAATTATCTGGGTTTATACATACTAAGTGGTTTACAAATGACAATGGGTTCATATTTGGCCAAAATTAAATTAATTGTATCAAGATATGTATGAGATTTACTTCTGAGTGAACATGCACAGGATTCTGTTATAAGTATTTCTAACACATGTATGACTTTTTGATCTTCAAATGGAAAAATGATTCCACCTGTCTGACTCTTACAATCTTGGAAACAAATTGCTTTCTATGTTTTCACAAAAGAAAACACCTCAGACTTAATAATTGTTGATATGAAAGGCAAAAAAAATCTGGATAGTAGACAATGCAGTGCTTGGAGAGGAGCATAGAAGAGAAAGAACTGGAGAAAATCACAAAATGCAAAGATTTGCAAAAAGAAATAGAATGACTATAGCAAAAGAAAGCAAAGATAATACCAATAGTAACAAGTGTCTTGTGTGCCATTCCAGAACAACTCTCAGCAGCATACAATAAAACGTACTATTAAAACAAATCCAATTAAAACAGTAAACATAAATAAAAACAAAAGCAGGAAAATATCATGTAGAATACAGACACTACTGAGGAATTTGTAACTGGAAGAAACCCTCATTGAACTCAGTAGATGTTCGTGGTTACTCTAGACGGCTGTGATTCTATAAATTGGAAAAAAGTATAATCAAATTCCACAGGATTTGGGAAGTGATAAGGTTTATTTGTAAGAAGTAAGTAGGACTGAGTGGATGTTATGCCTTTGGATATTAAAAATGTATAGGAAGAGCCCACAGAGAATAGGGTTTTTAAGTTTAGTCTGGGGGTCATCCAAGACTAGTATGTCATCCAATTACAATCTGGCTGCTGTTTTTGGAATTTGAAATGTTGGCTGGATTTATTAATTGTGCCAAGCCACAATATGGTTTGTATATTTGTGGATTATTATGTTCTGTGAAGCCAATCATTGCTATTTGAAAACCATTATATAGAATTTAATAAGTGCTTTTTAATGAATTTAGTCAATTCTAATTTATTTAGCGTGTGACTCAAATTTGTAACTCAAATTTATGTTCACAGACCACTTGTCACATGAACACAATGAAAACATCATGACTTTGCCAGAAAACTGCTGGAAACAAGAGGGAAAAATCAAGAATTTTTCAAGTGGAACCAGAAGGCATGTGGAACATTAAAAAGGTTTTGACATGATTAATACAGAATGAAAAGATCCCGTCTGGATGTTCTACAAAGTCTATAAATTGGCCTTTCCATATATAACTGTGATGGAGGAATAAAAATTAACTGGAGAAGTAAGATTGTAGGCAAAGAAGCTTTTCACTTTATTGCTACCTCTCCTGTGCTACTTCAGCTAACCAAAGTTAATGATGCACATTTGCCAATTAATCACTCAAGTACAACAAAATATCACAGGACACCTGAAGCTACATTTAAAGATTCTTTGCGACATTTGTATTTTCTTGTGTGTTATGGGTGTACATGCAGACCCTCCTAGATCAATAACCATATTTACTTCTCCTCTGCTGTGACTTTGCTGTTTGAAGATAGAAAACTGGGGTGATTCTGGCTTCCTGAAAAGTCAAGGTGGCCATTGCAGGCTTAGTCAACCTGTCTGCCTTTAGCAGGGCTCCCTTTGCCTTGCCATAAAAACACACACACCCCTTAGAAGATCTGTGCAGCCCTAGTTCAAAAAACACAAAAAGACATCCGCCAGGGGTTACAACAATGCGTGCATCTATTTTGTTGAATGGACCTATGCTGACCAAATTCAGTCTCTCGAGATGCATCTTCAGATAGCCAATATTTTGATTGCTAATAGACATGCAAAAGAATATCACTTGAGCTGTGTAAAAGTGGCTTTGAATTGTCACTTACCTTTGGCCTTTTATTTTGCAGCAGAAATGGACTGCAGTAATACAATTAATTAATGTGTTACAAGGAAACATCTTTTTCTGTTCCTTGCATTTCCTCCACATTAAAATACAATGCATTTTCTGTCTTTTAATTTTTCACTCTGGAATACCAAACTTGCTAGAAATACATTTTCTAACACTTCATGTATATAGAATTTAACGTTGAAATATGAAAGATGATGACTGGATTTGTCACTGTGAAACTGTTACAATTCTCCCCACAATTCCATTTTGCTCAGATTTATTATTTTGTTCAAATAAAAGTTTAATTATGATTTTATATTTTGTATTATGCTTTCCCTATCTAACCCTAGATAGCAGGATGTTTAATTTAGTGAACAAAAAGATTATCCTGTGTAGAATATAATATCATTACAGAACAAAATGCCTTCCATATAGGCCACCTTTGGAGTAACAGGAGGACGAAATTAACATCTTTCTGCAAATTGGTGTCCAGAACTTGCTGTTTGACCTCTGAAACCTTTCCTGTATCCTTGTGGAAGCTGAAAACTCAAAAACTTGATTTAATTTTGGTAAAATTTGACCTTTGAATTCTGAGTATTTCAAATGGAATTTCAAATGGAAACGAAGTTTCTGGGGTGGAAGTGGTACATTTACAATGATTATATGCTAGTATTCCCCTAGTATTCCCAAGTCCTATTAAATAAAATAATTGAATTTAAAATTGATTTCAGTCTGATACTGATAGTTTTTCCATTTTAGCAAAATTCATTAATAATACCTGGATCCAAAAATGCATCAGTGAGAGGTTTCAAGAGATTCAAACAGTCTTTGCTCATTTAGCCTTCCTATTGCCCCTCTGTTTACATAATCTATTTGAGATGCAAGAGAGATGGGGGAACTACCTTCTAAAAACTTTATTATCTAGTACTATCCAGGATTTAATTTTTTATTGCTTGCTAACATTTCAAATCAAACTTTAAACCTATGACAACCTATGACAACCTATGACAACCTATGACATTGTTTGACTGTGACTGTGTCAAAGCTAAAACTGAAGCTAACAGGATCTTTAAAAATAATGATGGGTACTGTTTGGAGGATACCGTACTCACATTGAAGCAGTATTAAGTCCCTGTTGAAAAAGAAGAAAATAAGATACAAAATAGATAAGTGGAAAAAGCTAGTATAATGTGTCTCGTGACTTATCTTCTGAGATTGCACATGCATATATATTAAATAGAGAGGCTAATCTTGTCTGATAGAGCATTTTCAGGTTCTATTTAGAGAACATTTATTTCAGCTGAACCTATTTGATTTAGCTTTTGATTGTTTCCAAAGTCTAACTCTAAGGTATTCAAACTTATAGCATAATTGAAGAGCAGCCAAACTATGTGGCAAATTTGATCCCTGAAGAACTAGTAAAAGTCTGATTGGGGGCTCCTGTATTGTCTACTTTATTTACCTATAATGGCTTCTCTCTCCAAATATGAAAGAAATGCTGTAGATCAATAACTATTCCAAAATTAGAGATAAGACTGACTTGAGGCAATTTCTGGCCAATTAAACTTCTGAGCATTAGAATGCTATATGCAAGGCATCTTTATGGAAAATTTCTTGATTACTTAACCAAATAAACCAGTCTTTGGAAGCAGAACCATCAGTTTCAGAAATTAACAATCAACTTTCAGTCAGGATTAGGAGCAATTCATCATTTCTTCCATGAACTACAAATCACTGAAGAAGACTTGGAGATCTTATAAAGAATTCCTGGTGCAGTTTCTGAGATTCTTGAAGAGATAACACAGTAATTAAGCTAGTATAAACAATTTTTTTTAAATTATATTGGTGTTTTATCATATGATCATCAATTTTTAGGGAAAGTCTTACCATACTCAGTAACATGTTATTAGCAGTACAGCCCTTCAAGTTTCTGGGCTCTATAATTTCTCAAGACTTGAAATGGATGGCTAACATTACCACCATTATTAAGAAGGCAAAACTGAGGATGTACTTCCTATGTCAGCTCAAGTTCAACCTGCCTCATTTACTGATACAATTGTACAGAGGAATCATTGAGTCTGTTCTGTCTGGATTGGTGCAGCAGCAATGCAGGACAAGGACAGACTCCCACAAACAGTTGGGACTACAGAAAGATTAATTGTAACTACCTGATCTCCATGGAGGACCTATATATTGAGAGGGTCAAAAGAAGGGTGGAGAAGATATCTGTAGACCCTTCTCACCCTGTACATAATTTGTTTGAACCTGATGGCATTATAGGGTATTGCATACCAAAACAACCAGAGACAGGGACAGTTTTTTCCCCATGCATTATTCAACTGGACACAAAAACACAAAATCCAAAGAATTCTAAATTAACCCAGAAGTTCTGTCTAAAGTGTATATAAACTTATCAACAGATCATATTTCTAATTCCATACTTTACTATATTCCTTTTCTACTGGCTGTATACTTTGGATGTACACTTTACTCTTGAATACATAATGTAATTTATTTATGTTCTTGTTTTATTTACTGTTGTCTTGCATGTATACTGAGCGCTGTTATACCAGAGTCAAATTCCTTGTGTGTCTAACCATGCTTGGCCAATAAAGTATCTGAATCTGAATAATTCTCCTGTAGGTAAATATTGTCTTACCTTTTGCATTCCTAAATCTGAATATAGGTGGAAAGAAGCCAACTCTCACCCCGAAGGCTTTTAAATGCTCAATACACTGTAGAATCTTTGACAATAAGAATGGAAAAGCAAAGGAGAAAATTATAAACTGGTCAAGGAGGAAGCCACCCCTTACACTTCACTATAAATAATTGGCCATTCAAAGCTAGAGGGCATACATCTTAGAAAATAGGAATTTCTTTGGATTCTTTTCATTGCCTTTATATTCTCAAAATCGTATTTCCATTCTTGACAGTTTTATCCAAGCAGATCTTGGCAATGTTTGAGTGATTTATTTATCTCAATTCCTGGTGACAGCCACCACTTAAGTCTAAGAGTTATGCAGCAGGCAATAGCAATTGCTTCCCAAGTATAAATGGACAAAGGTGCTTTTTGAAGGCCATGCCTTTGATTTGGCAGTCACTTCTCTTAGTGAATAAGAGAAGGCACTCTATAGCTGAGAGGAAGATATACAGCTAGACTGCAGTCTTCTCCACTTTGGGTATACAACTGTGCCTATTCAAAGATATGTAACATTGTGGGATAGACTAGCTACAGTGCCCCCTATATATGCCTACACTGCAGCTATGCAGTTTGATGCTTTAATTTGATCCAAAACCTCTGAAATTTTTGGATCCACTCCAAATGGATGTATTTTCAAAGGTCATGTTTTACACTATATCTTGTATTTATTACCGTGATTACCAGAGTGCCAAGATTAACACTTTGCATTTTTTTTCTATTTATTTGCCTATTTTCTTAGGCCTTAAAAAACTGGTAGATTTTATTCTCTTCTTTAAATGAAGTCTAAATTATGGCATATTATGTACTTAGTGGAAGCCATGCTGTTTTGCCAACTCTAACAATCTTTTGTGTCTCAAAGTTTCTTTCTTCCTCATTCTGTATTCATGTTGTTTGACTGCTACTTTCACTTTCTATCCTTAATTAACTGCAAATAGTACTTATGCATAATATACATGTTCGGGTAACTCTCATTTCTCCACTAGAGAAGGAAATGGCAACCCATTCCAGTATCCTTCCAAGAAAACCCAGAGACAGTAACAAAAGCCTAAAAATATGATGCTGGAAGATGAGCCTCTCAGGATAGGCGTCCAATATGCTACTGGGGAAGAGTGGAGGGCATTACAAGTAGCTCCAGAAAGAGTGAAGTGGTTGGGCCAAAGTTGAATGGATGCTCAGGTGTGGATGTGTCTGGAGGTGAAAGGAAAGTCCAGTGCTTGACTTCCAGAACAATATTACATAGGAACCTGGAATGTAAGGTCTGGAATCAAGGAAAGCTGGATGTGGTCAAACATGAGATGGCAAGACTGAAGATCAACTTCTTGGGAATCAGTGAACTAAAATGGATGGGAACAGGCAAATTTAATTCAGATGACCCTTATATCTACTATTGTGGACAAGAATCCCTTCAAAAAAATGGAGTAGTCCTCATAGTCAACAAAAGACTGGGAAAAGCAGACCTGGGGTATAATTTCAAAAATTACAGAATGATCTTGGTTTGAACCCAAGGTAAGCCAATCAACATCACAGTAATCCAAGTCTATGCCCCAACCACTGATGCCAAAGAGGCTGAAGTTGACTGGTTTGATGAAAGCCTACAACAACTTCTAGAGCTCACATCAAAAAAAGTTGTCCTTTTTATCATAGGGGATTGGAATGTTAAAGTAGGAATGCAAAAGTTAACAGGAATAACAGGCAAATTTGGCCTTGGAGTACCAAATGAAGAAGAACAAAGACTAACAGAATTTGGTCAAGAGAACAAGCTGGTTAGAACAATTACACTTTTCCAACAACCCAAGAAGTGACTCTACACGTGGACCTCACCAGACAGTCAATACCGAAATCAGATGGATAATATTCTTTGCAGCCAAAGATGGAGAAATCAGTAAAAACAAGACCTGGAGCTGATTGTGGCTTAGATCATGAGCTTCTTATTGCAAAATTCAAGCTTAAATTAAAGAAAGTAGGGAAAACCACTACGTCATTCAGGTATGACCTCAATCATATCCCTTATGAATATATAGTAGAACTGAGGAATTGATTTGAGGGATTAAATCTGGCAGACAGAGTACCTGAAGAACTACAGACAGAGGTGCATAAGACTGTACAGGAGATAGTTACTAAAACTATCCCAAAGAAACAGAAATGAAAGAAAGCAAAGTGGTTGTCCAATGAGGCCTTACAAATCACTGAGAAAGAAGGAAAACAAAAAGCAAGGGAAAGAAGGAAAGATATAACCAACTGAATGCAGATTTCCAAGGAACAACAAGGAGAGATAAGAAGGCCTTCAATGAACAATGCAAAGAAATAGAGGAAAACAATACACTGGGAAATACTAGAAATCTTTTCAAGAATATTGGAGATATCAAGGGAACATTTCATGCAAAATTGGGCATAATAAAGGACAAAAATGGTAGGGACCTAACAGAAGCGGGACAGATTAAGAAGAGGTGGCAAGAATACGCAGACGTTACATACAAGAAAGATCTAAATGTTCCTGATGGTATGGTCACTGACCTAGAACCAGTCATCCTGGAGTGTGAAGTCAAGTGGGCCTTAGGAAATATTATTAACAACAAAGCTGGTGGAAATGATGGTATTCCAGCTGAAGTATTTAAAATCCTAAAAGATGATACTATTAAAGTGCTGCACTCAATATGCCAGCAAATTTGGAAAACTCAGCAATGGCCACAGGATTGGAAAAGGTCAGTTTTCATTCCAGTTCCAAAGAAGGGAAATGCTAAAGAATGTTCAAACTACTGTACAATTGTACTCATTTCACACTTTAGCAAAGTTATGCTCAAAATACAACAAGTTAGACTTCAGCAGTTTGTAAACCTGCTTAGATAATTATTGGCCAGTCTCCCACTTGCCTTTTTTGGGCAAGGTGGTTGAGAAAGTGGTCGCCTGGCAGCTGCAGAGGATCCTGGAG
>JANHZU010008889.1:102471-112923 GCA_032468055.1 Acrochordus granulatus | reverse complement strand
GGAGGAGAGGAGGGGGAGTGGGAGGGGACTGCCTGAAGGGAGAATCTGGAGTCCGAGTCTTGGGAGTTCCTTCTCTTGAATGCCTTTCACTTAATTTACGCTGTTTACACAGCGAGAGAGAACCATTGGCTCCGTTGTGAGATTTCCCGTGCGAGCTCATTGGGCGGTGCTCATCAACCAAAATAAATTATATTAAAAAATTTTGCTTGTCGTGTGCCGAGGTGCTCGCAATCCGAGGCTCCACTGTATTTAAATAAGAACTTCACCAACATTGGCAAATTACTTCAAAAGCAGGACAGAAATAACTTAAGACTGACTTCTTTCTTAAAAATATATAATGGGGGTGGAGACATCATTATTTGAGCAGCTGGCTTTGAATGCTTTACAACGTGGTGTCTGGATTTTAACTGCTGATTGATTCACTATATATGTTGTGCTAAATAGGCTCCTTGGTCTTTACGTTATTCAGCAGACAAGTTCAATGGGAGCTTTTTTGTTCTATATTTGCATAGCAACAGTTAGATTTGTCTTTGTGTCATGCACGCATCTTTGAAAAAATATAGCGTTCTTCCCAATACAAATCCCAAGTTCAGAAAGAGTAATTTTCCTCAGAAATATACTAGACAGAAATATAACAAAGAGAAGACACAAGACTCATTATAGTACAGCAATGCTGTCTAGATCATCCAAAGACGTAACTAGATTATTTTAGGGACAATGGCCGTCACAAGTAATTAATCTTTTAAGGATTCAATCCCAACTAAAAACATTTGATTTGAAACAGTGGCTTTTACAGAATATGTTTCAACTGTGGTATTTAATCAAAGTGACTAGCAACATTCATTCTATTTGGCTGACTTTGTCTGGGTTTGGAAATTAAGCAAGGCTGGGCAAGTAAATACAGATAGTCCATGCTTAGTGACAGTTCACATTTATGATGGGATGAAAAGTAATTTTATGACCACTGAAGTTTGCAAGTCTGTAAAGCAAAGGAAAGTTGAAGTAAGATCATAAACACAGTTGCAGTTTCACTTAGTGACCATTTTATTTAATGATCAAGTTGCCAGTCTCAGTTGTGATTAGTAAATGAGAACTACCTGTACTTGGATGGAAGACAGCCAGGGAATGCCAGGGCTATAGAAAGGGGGCACGCGGTGGTGCAGGTGGTTAAGACTCTGGGCTTGTTGACTGGAAGGTCGGCAGCTCAAGTTCAAGGCCCAAGAACTGCTGTATAATAGGGCAAGTTCCTATTGTCTGCCTAGCTCCTGCCAACCTGGAGTTCAAAAACATGTAAAAATGCAAGTTGGTAAATCGGTACCACCTCGGTGGGAAGATAACAATATCTGTATGCTTCAGCATATATCATGTCAGCCACATAACCATAGAAGTGTATTTGGACAATGCTGACTCTTCGGCGAGGAATGGAGATGATCACTGCCCCCCAGTCAGCCATGACTGGCAGGGGAAATCTTTACCTTTTCTTAGATAATGATAAACCAATCCTATGATATTGCCAAGAAAAACATACAACCACTACAGTCCAGGATGCACTGAGTCAGAATTTGGATTGCAAAGGAGAGATCATAGGAACAGTTATGACTTATGCAGTAGGTTCATGAACCATTTGAGACTTGGCCAAATGGGTATCAATAAAAACTGTTAATTTATATACCCATTCACATAGGTTTACTTTAAAATCCTACTTGTCAAATGCAAAAAGAGATTTATTGTGACATCTGATTTGATATCTCACAGTTGTAGTTGCACACACCAGCACCCTGTGATCAAATTGTACCAGCGAAATGCTGACAAAACTATGGCTTATAGTATTAAATCTAGTAGAGTTATATGTTTTAATCTCCAGATGGTTCCAGAGAGGTTACACAAATTTGATCATAAGACAGGAGGAACAAAGTTAATGGGAAATCTGTACTCTCTGATGCTGGAAATAAGGTGTCCCTGATGTATAATTCAGTGAGGCAAAACAATTTATACTCTAGTATATATATCAGCAGACTATAGCTGGCAGAGATAAAGGATAGCTAGTATACATGCACAGTATTTTTTTAGGTCAGCAAAAGTGACGAATGTGCAGGCTCGGCATTCAAAACAACTTTTATTTCCCTCTAGCCAGTGTGACCTACTGCATAAAACATTATTGAACAAGAAAGCTACCCTGGAAATTAGACCTTACAATCCCCTAATGCTGCTTGTAATTTACCTACAAAAGTTTGACCCTGAGATTCTTAAGATAAGAATGTTCTCAAACTATTGCTGTGCAGAAAAGACTTCCTGCATGTTGGAAACCAATTCTCCTTTTTTCATTCATTTTTTGTAAAATTTGCATGGATGGACTGTAATATTCTTGCCTCTGCTTAGGTCCACGGTAGCCAAGAAATCTGTATGAATGTCCCGTCTTTCCTTATATAATTATCTGTTCTGTGATTTCCCTGGCTTTCCATGTTTCAGTTAAATCATGGGGGAACTCTGGACATTTTTTCTTTAAAAGATAGGAAGATGTAAGCAGCCAGTAAAACTCCAGATTTATAAAAAATACAATGGAAATAACATTAGCTTTAGAATCATTGTGTTCAAGTAAGCTAAAAACTGCTATCAAGAGAAATTTGATCTTGGAAATAGGCTAAAAAAATAGAAGCCTTTTTCCTTCGAGAAATAAAACTTTTGCGAAACTAAAGAGCAAATTTCAATACATTACTTGGAACTGAATGAAGCAGTTTATGAGAGGTAACAAGAGGTGCTGCATGATTTAAATGGTTCCTTGGCATCAGTTTCTCAGTGTTCAGAGCACATTGTCTTCTCTTAAGTCAGAGTTTCTAAGCAGAAACTTCTAACTCTTAAGACAGAGTTTTCTAAGCAGAAACTTGAGTATGGTTTCGAATGTGTGAACCTTGCCATTTAATAGGTGCATTGATTAGTGCTTCTCTGAAGCATAAATGTAATTGTTGCTGTTATATAACTTTCCCTTGTGATACGTATGCATTTTGGATGAGCATGCTGCTTTTTGTTTGGGAAAGAAAAGACATAAGACTGGTATTTTTTTTCCTGTGGAAGGGAAGACTATTAGATGGGACCATTCTGAAAGCTGAAAAAGAAATGAAAAAGCATTTTGAAGGGGAGAGGATGAGATGGTTAGATATCATCATAGATGTGATGGGTCTGGATTTGAATGGGCTCCTGGAGGCAGTGCAGGACGGAGGCCTGGCGTGCTGCAGTTCATGAGATCGCAAAGAATCAGACATGATTTTCATTTGCTTCATTAAGTAAAGGACTCCAGCTGGGGGGGAGTTCAAGGCTGTGTACACTGCTCTTTTCCCACCTTTGTCCAATTCCATTGTTGCATGAAGAAAAAAAAAGGAAAGAAAAAGAAAAATCTTCAAGAGATAGATAAGGTTCGAGATGTTTGGAGGAGTAAAAATTCACCCAGGAAGCTCCTCTAAACACCTTGATCCTTAACTACCTATATCTGACCAAGGAGCCACACAGAGCAAAGGGGAAAAAAGGTGTTTCTCTTCCCTCTTTTCCTTCTCTCTGATAACTTAGGTTCAGCTCAGGAGCAACAGAGAGAACACAAGATCCTGATGCCATGGAAGATGTAGTTTGTCTAAGCAATTCTGCAGTATAAACTATCCCTCTCTCTTTATACAATAACTTTCCCAATTCTTCTATTTTCCTTTTTCAGAGAATGGAAGAGAAGGCATTTTGGAAAGTTGCTTCTTTTTTTGGGCATGTAGGATTTAAAAAATGGCTATGAGAGAACTGGGGATTCTTTGATGGCTTCAAATCTGAGCTGTAATAGAAGGAATTTGCAGTTTGTAAAAGCACTCCTCATATGAAATGGCTTTTCAGAGATAAAGGTGAAATACCAATGCAATAAATACATTATTATAATATATACATATTAATGTAATAAATAAATTTTGGTGGGAAAAGTAACAGTGTCTGCGCACCTCAGCATATAGTCATGTCAGTCACATGACCACAGAAGCATCTTCAGGCTTGCTGGCTCTTCAGGTAGGAAACGGTGACAAGCACCCCCTAGAGTTGTCCATGACTGGCAGGGGAAACCTTTAGCTTTTAAAAGCAATCTTCTCATTTGAAATGACTTTTCAGAGGTAAAGGTGAAATATCAAATGTAACAAATAAATATTGTACTTACTAGAATCAAAGATTCAGTGTTCTTCTGAAATAATTTATCTTTAAATGGAAAGACAATCTTACTGGGAAAGGAGATAAACCAGGAGTGGTGGAAATTTTTATAAGGGGAGTGTCTAATTTGCCTTGAGAAAGAGAAATAGTCCTAAATTCAAGGTTATTTTAGTCTCAGTGAATATGAGTGATATATTTTTGAGTGACAAGTATACCTGTTTAAATCAAGGTTTAGATAAGTATGGTTAATATTTATGGAATGGATGCAGAAATGAGAGTAGGTTGCCAACATTTGAATCAGGCATGTTTGATCTACAAGAAGTAAATTTTTGGAATTTATGCAGCCTGACTAGGAGAAAAGAAATAAGCCTTTTTAAAGAAATAATATTCTTTAATAAAGAATAAATACTTAGAAAAAACAAAGTGGTATACAACTTGCAGGTAAAGCTAATCATGCATTAGTAATAAAAACTATCCCATATTAGATCAAACAACTGAAAAAGAAATTATAAAGTCCCACAAGCAGGATGGTGAGCGCACATTTTTCATTGCTCACTCAGATTATCTAATCATCCTTTTGCTTAATGTGTGGGATGAATTCAGATTAGATTGTCAGTTTATAATTCAGTGTATGTGCACTTAGAACATTGTATGTTACACTTAGAACAGTGTATGTGCACTTAGAACATGTTAACTAAGTTAACCATGAGTGACTATATCATATGAATGCATTCCAAGATTAAATGACCATACTGTCATTTAGCCATAGGAATTACAGAAAAGTTACATGACTCTAAACTTGATGTTCTGAAACATTCTCAATTTAAGCAGCAAATTCTCTTTATTAGTGAGATTTATATATCACCTTTCCTGCAGGAACCCAAGGCTATGCACGCTGCACTCCTCCCTCCACTTTTTTCCCACAGTAACCACTCTGTGGAGGAGATCAGGCTAGGAGAGAGGGAGCTTCCAAAGCTGAAAGTGAGCTAGAATCTGAGTGTCCCCCAGTTCTAGTCCAACATTACATCATATTGCTCTCTTCTTGGAAAAAATGATGCACAGTTACTGAAGATTATCAATTACTGTGACAGCCTATCTTGAAAAAATATATCCACACATGGGTGTTAACTATTTTCTAAAGGTCAACCTCACAAGCTATGAATATGCTGAATTGGAAAATTCATATATAAGTTTATATTCAGCTCAGTTGATCAGGGAAGGAAAAGTGTAGCGTAGTTATTTTGGGAGATGGTAGGAATGTCCTTGTTAAAGAAGGACTGAACCAGGTGTGAAGAAGGGGAGTAGCCTGGAGTCAGTATACATGACCAAATGAAAGTGGGGCAACCCCCATGAGGACCATTAGATATATGCCAAGGTCAGAAGTTTAGGTGCTTAGAAGGAGAAATTTTTGTAACCTTGAAATATCTATTAAAGCAGTAGAATAGAAATTACTTTCGTTTGGCTCATTTTCTTTCAAGTCCAACAGGAAAATGTGGATTCAATATTTTACTGCAAAATAAAAAGCTATTACAAAACTCCCTTCACTTGTTTTTCTGTGTCAAACTATAGTATTTTATATTTTAATGGTCTGTGGGAGCCATTGCTAAGGCCCTGTTCTGCAGTACACTGACTGGGTTCACGCATTGTACTAATACATTTTTAGCCATGATTTTACTGAATAAATTGCAAATTGCTAGTTTTACACAAAATTCTAAGTTGGGTTTGAATTATTATGTGTGGATCTAATCACGATGGCTTATTCAATAAACCACTGCTAAAGAAGCACTGACTTAATTCAGCCTTCTCTTACACCATATGATAGACATATCATGGGAAGCAGCCTTCATTCTAAGGAATTAGAAAACTGTACATTTTAATGATGGGAGCAGGGACAAAGGCACATTAGGAGGTAAACAGATTTCTTTGTATGTGCTCTAGCAGGCCATAAGGAAAGCAAAAAGCGATACATGAATATTTGGTTTCCATTTAAGTGCTTTAGCTTTGCAGTTACCAAGCTGATATGTTGCAGTAGCCTGGCTGTCTTTTTTCTTCTTCATTTATTCTGCAGAGAATAATTACAAAGCTTGTTTAAAGGGAGAAAAAAAGAATGTGCACACTAGATTCACTCTTGATATTCAGTCATTTGCTATCTGTGGTTAAAGAGTATTAGCTTTTCTTTCTCCCTGTCAAAAAAGCCAATAATGCAACAATGGAAAGAGGAAACAATCACACTAACTCACATCAATGAAAAGAAAGCCATTGTGCATGAAGAGAACACTGGAATGGAGAAGAAAGGCACCCAGCAATGAGATAGTCCAGACAATGTATCAGATGCTGCATGTGGCAACTTTCAAAATGGTCCCTCAAATGCTTATTGCCATTTGTTTGTGTTGCTCTGATGTTGCTATTGTCAGCTGCATGTCACAGAGAAGTGAGCCAGATTAAGCTTTTGTATGATATAAAGATCAGTCACTGGCCAATATTTTATTGTTGATAGAATGTTGTATTCTAGCGTCTTAATGTAAATAGAGCACAGTCAGATTGAAGGACATAATGTATAAATACAGAAAAATTATTTATGAAGTAAACTATAGCTGGTGGCATGGTGACTGAGCAGTTAAGATCCTGGGCTTGTCAGCTGGAAGGTCAGTGGCTCAAGTTTGAGACCCAAGTGCCAGCATGTTATAGGGTGTGAGCTCCTATTCCTGCCCCAGCTCTGCTAACCTAGCAGTTCAAAAACATGCAAAATGCAAGCAGATAAATGGGTACAGCCTAAATTGACGGGAAAGTAATAGTGTTCCATGCACCTTGGCATATAGTCATGCTACAGGACCACGGAGGTGGCTTTGGACACACTGGCTCTTCATCAATGAAACAGAGTTGAGCACTGCTCCCTAGAGTCAGTCATGACTGGCAGGGGAAACCTTTACCTTTTTAAGAGCACACAGTGGCATGAGCAATTAAGATGCTGGGCTTGTTGGGCAGAACATCAGCAGCTCGAATTTGAGACCCTAGAGCTGCTGCATAATGGGTGAACTCCCATTGTCTGTTTACCTAGCTCCTGCCAATTTAGCAGTTTAAAAACATTTTAAAAATGCAAGTAGGTACCATAGTCAGTGGGAAAGGTAACAGCATCCATGCACCTTGGCATAAAGTCATGTCAGCCCCATGACCATGGAAGCATCTTTAGACATGCTGGCTGTTTGGCTAGGAAACAGAGATGAGCACCACCCTTAGGGTCAGTCATGACTGGCAGGAGAAATCTTTACCTTTAAGCTATAGCTATCAGATCTGGACAATCACTGTAAGGCAGCAAAGAGATCCAGAAAAGTGGATGCCATCTTGTGATCTTCTGGAATTTGACAGATCCCTGGATATCTTTTCATGAATACATAAAATTCTGGTGTCAGTATCCTAGATGTATATCACATTTCTGTGATTAAACGACATGCAAATCATGGTTTGCTTAACTGTAATTTAACAAACATATCAAATAGCAAATATTATCATAAATCAGAAAAACCAGATTATGGATTAAATGTTGTATAAATTTAGCTAATATGATTTAGGTTCTTAGAAATAGCTGCATAAGATCATTTTAACTAATGTATTAATAATTAAGGTAAATGGCCTCTGTCTAGTAAAAAATGAGCAGAAATTTACTTCTAACAGTCTCCCCATCCTTGTCTCACTAAGCTGTATTAGCTGGTGGAGAAACAAAACAAATTAAAACATTGTTAAAAAAAATAGAAATAAAGGGAAGATCCCAGAGCTTGAAGGATTGCATGCATTATCGTGAGCACAACTATTAAAGGGAGGAGAGATAACCACGCATTAGGCATTTGCAAAAGGTCCTGCTAATGGAAAAGTTGCCTACTCCAGAGAGATCAATTAAACTAAAGAGCAAAATGGAAGGTTTTGAATTTGAATTATTGAGGAATCAGACTAGAAGACATTGACTTGGCTGCTCATGAGAAAATAAAATTCTTATCAATCATGTAGAAATTGTAAGCTTTTCTTTTCTCAGTAAATTTAAAGAGAGAAAAGGAAATACAAAAAAAGTAACAATTGATATCTGCGTGAGCTGCGTCAGTCATGGTGGGTAAAATGGAATGAATAATAGATAAGAAATCTGTTTTTTCTCAAAATTCAGAAAGTGTGCACAGGGTTTTCTTCTCTGAAATTGGACTCCTTTCTCCAACATAAAATCTGTTCATGGGACACAGTGTCTGTCACAAGAAGCTCTAGTCAATTAGCCAGTTACTAAGCAAAGCTGCTACACATATTCCTACTCCTCATATTTATTACTGAGGGCTTGATTTTCCATTTATAACTGGCACAGAAGAGGGTAGGATATTCAGCTGTTTACCAAAGTTTTAATTCCATTGCAGAGATGATTTTCCATAGCTTAGAATTCTCAGTTCTACAGAGGCTGCATATATTTTGCAATATGAAGTACTTTTCTGGGTTGGGAAGTATACCTGCTAGTTGCTTTAGATCAGTTGTAAATGGAACAATTACAGCACTATTACAAGAGTTACAAGACGATAAGCATATTTAATTTTTGCAATTGATTTCACACAGCATGCTAAGGCATACTTTGCTTAACCATAGTTTACTGAATAAGCCACAATTGGCTGAATAGCATATTGAAATAAGCACAGATTCTGGTTTACAAACTACAGTCGCTGGATTTATTCAGCCCACTAAACTGAATCAAGCAAAGCACAATGTGTAAACTAGCTAATTCATCAGCAGAATATGTGTGGGATGAACTATGATCTTGCAACTTCAGAAATTTTGTTCTTCCTTGATCATCCTTTGTTTGCGTATGTGCAGTATGGACTGTCTTGATTGACTCTTATTTAAAAGAGTTCAACAGTGTTAGTGTAAGCTTTTATGATGCTATAAATACAGTATCTGCTATTCAGGATAACACTTTGGAGAGAGTTCCCACGGTAGTACATTGTCCTAGGTCATATTTGATATGCTACTGTCAGTCTCTCTTTCCCATATCTTTTCATTGGTGAATGAATAGTTCTCTATAGTTATGAGATCTCAATTAGGTTTAATTGCACTATATTTTAATTAAATCTAGGAGAAAGGCAGCAAATATACTTTTATATGTTTTGTATCATTAATGAGAAACAGCCATAGCAGATTGGGGTTGATATGTAGCAAGAGTGATGGTGCAAAGAAAATAAATTAATCTTATCATTAATATTTGAACACTGTCATTTTCCTGTCCCCACTGCCATTATATTTATAGCATTTCTTAAACTACTCAAGAATGACTCAATCTAATGGGATCTACTGGGAGAACAGAGAAACAAACTTGACTACAACAGCTTTTTGGTAATCTTTACTGATAATTATGACAACCAAGGTACCATTAATGTTTCACAGACACCTGAGTTTCTAGTACTGCACATTCATCTTATAATTCAGACCAAAAAATATATTCAGATTCATATGCTTGAAATGAGGGATTATACATATTGAGTATCTGCTTCCACTTTCCCTATCCCTAGCCCTAAACATGAAGAATTTACCTTCAGGTCTGAGAAGAGGAAATGAGAAGCAACAGAGGCACTTTGTGAACCTCAGTGATATCTCTTCCTGCTAATAGTGGCATCAGGGCAACCATACCAAAACCCATTTGAAAAAAAGAATACTGAGTCTTTCCTCAGCTATTCATTTCCCATCTCTTCATAAAGCATGTTGCCACACTGTTCAGAGTTTTTTTCCCCTCTCTTCTCTGTTTTTTTCCTTTTTCTTTTTGTTCTACGGTGACACCTACATAATCATGAAATAGTTATATTTCTGCAAATCTACAATAGGCAAAATATGTCAATCAATTAGACCACACTTGGTTGCTTCCAAGCTGGCCAATAACTAGGTATCTATTCCCCACGTTTCCATAGATTTTTAATTAACAAAAACTTTCATTCTGCTTCCACAGAAATAAAAAATAATTATTTTGGAACATGTATGCACATCTATTTACATTAACTGCACGATATAAGCAGTAGCAAGAGCTATCATAAAAGTATGCACAGATAAAAGTTACGGACAACATATTTGCATTTCAAAAGCTTCTATTACCCAAGTTGTGTGGTCAGCACAGTGATAAGCCATTCTAAAAGTCTTGCCATTTTGAGTGGCAAGTGAAGAGAAAGGAGCTGTAAATAACATGTGTATAAACATCAGGGTCCCCCCAGTGAGGCACCACCTTGCTGTGGTTGGGGGGCTTGTGTGCTCTAATGAAGATGAGAGCTCTGCCAG
>JANHZU010008889.1:91165-102371 GCA_032468055.1 Acrochordus granulatus | reverse complement strand
AGGATGAGATGGATAGATAGCATAGTCAGTGTGATGGGTGTGAGCTTGGGAAGACTCCGGGAGGTAGTGCAAGACAGCGTGGCCTGGCGTAATGCAGTCCATGGGGTTGCAAAGAGTCAGACACGACTGCGCTACTGAACAACAAAACATCAGGGTGTTAGAAATGAATGACAATAGCTATGCCTGTCCTGGAAATTAACTGATGAAACAGAATGGAGAAGGTATCGTGAAATTTCTCTCTAAAGAAAGACAGTCTCCACCACTGGCAGGAGAAATATAGCTGAATTTCCCCATGTGTTAAGGCAATACAGTGTGGTTTCTAATTAAAAAAAATGACTTGGGAAGGAGGAATGTAGATAATATTAATGATGGGATGGCTTTTGTATTATGATAGTTGATAGGTGTTATGTCCATAGTCTAACAAGGATGTCATGCAACCATTACAATTTCTGAAGAAGATCTGCATCATTAAGCAGGAAAAAACAGCTTACACTGATCTGCAGTTGGGAAGCAAACAGAATTGATTTCACCACATACTAATATTAATGGAATCCCGAAAGTATAGTCTGGCTGTTCCCTTTTTGTTTTTCCAAGCCCATTATTTTCTTGTAATTTTTTTCCTGGAGTAATGTATCTTTGCCATAATCATCAGTATCTGAAGATTTAGAATGACAAAAAGTAACAATATACCATTGTGCTGCAAAATCTGCCCCTTTAGACATGTATGTGACATTGCAATACACATGGAAAGGGAATGATGATACTTGCATCATTCAGCCACCCCTTCCCTTAATGGCTGTGCTGATTGTAAGTGCCAGATTATCCCAGACTCCAAACCATCCAAAATTTCTGATCATTATGAAATAAGAAGAACCTCAGTCTACAATCTTTCCTTTCATTCAGCTGATTTATATGCTTGAGCTCAATATATTGCAACAAGAACATTGTACTACTTTCACAGAAAAATACCTGCTTTCCCAGCACTTCATTCAGTAACTTTATGATTTTTTCATATCTTGATACTGACATTTCAGTAACTCCTATTAAGAATTTCGTTGTAATATCATTCAGGTTCTTAACTGGTTTTTCCTCTCCATTTTCTTTTCTGTCCAGATCCATTTATAATAATGTAACCTTGGATGTATCACTGAAAGGCTAAGGTAGATATTGGGACCAAAAACTTTGTCCAGCCATGCTTAAAGAGAATAATCTCAATGCAAATTGGCTGTAGTATTGATGGGTCTACTGATCTTGTTCATCTTCAGTGTCACAAAGAGTGCCACGTATTTTCTGTGTGGTCATGAATAAGAATAGGCTTTAAATATGCTTATGTTTTACTGCAAATAAAAAAGGTCGAATTGAATTGGCATAATTTTCTTTTATGGTTACATTGTGGCAGAGGTCCTGAACTGAACTTGAATTTCAGAATTGTTCTTTCAGATGGCTTCATTCTCAAGCCTATATTTTATTTAAAGCTTAATTTAGGGTCCCCCCCCCGTATGAGCTTTGCAAAGAAATGAGTTCATATGCACCATAGCCTGTTTTAATTATTCAAACTTTGTCTTTTGTCTTTTCCTACTTTCTGTCTCATACCCATTCTGTTGTTTTCTTTTAAAGTCTGTTCTGATCAGCTATGGCAGTGTTCAAAGACATGATTTCCCTCCCTATAGAGCCATGATGATAAATCTTCTTGGCATCTATGTAACAATTTCATCTTCAAAGTGTTGCATGCTATAAATAATTCATTCCCTTGTTATCATGGATAAGGCAGGTAGGGAAGCAATGTTAGCTCCATTTCATGGTTACAGAAGAAACTGGTCAATGACAGGGTGCTTGTGATTTTTGAATAAAGTGAGCTACATTTATGTTTCTTTTAGATTTCAATAAAATGAATCTAATACACTTCCTTGTTATTTCTAGTAAAGGAGCTGGTAACTTTTTCTGATTTGGGGAAACTATTTCGATGCTTAAATAAGAATAATATATAAGCATTTATCTAAATGGTAGCCAAATATCAGCTAAGAAAAATAAATTCCAAATCTTAATCCCATCAATATGAATCAACATTCAAATACCAGTTGTGTGAGACAGATTGTTTGAATTTCACTATACTTAGGATATTTCACTATCGCCCATTTAACATATCTGAAAAGAGAGATTTATGAAGCTTTTCTGTTTTTTATGTATTTGACTCTTGTGGTTGTGCTTGCTGTGTGTTTGTTATTAAACAAGACATTTTACATCAGAAAAAAATATGCATGGATTTACAGTTACAAGATGAAATACAATTTGTGGCCTTGTTTCTTAGAGGTACTGTATGTTCCTGAACTCTACAGTACAAAGCACTGGACTCTGCTAACAAGGGTTCCCTCAATCTGATTGATGGTAGACCACAAAATTTGGTACCCACCTTTTACTTGTCTATGCCAAATAAAAGAAAGTGGACCTCTGTACTCAAATTAAGTGTCTTATATTCAGCAATAAAGGGAAAAGACTGGTTGTTGCAAGAATCATAGCCAGTGGAAAACTATCCATCCTATAACTCAGAAATTAATTCTGCAAGAATTTTTTTTTTGCAGTGTTTCCTTCTGGGCTACAAATGAACTGGAAATTGATAGAGTTAGCAGCTTGTAGGTTGCAGAAGCTCCCATCTTTATAGGGACAAAGGAGCACTGTGCCAAAAACAGATGTGTAAAAACATGATATACTAGGAAATCTTTGACTCTCTCCTCACAGATGTTTATAGAAAAGGAATGTAGGGAATAAACTATGCAAAACCTTTAAGGGTCCTTCACTTTGCCGAACAAAATATTTGTGAAGATCCATATGCTCTTGTTACAGCAAAGTAACTGCAGCCATCGGTTCAGGTTGAAGGGCTGGTGAGGTATTGAAAGTGTTGATTGATAGATGATACAAAGCACCTGATTGAGGCATACCCCATCATCTCAATGACAAAAATAATTTCCACTTCACAGTGAAACAAATTGCAGCACTTTTGATCTTGCTGGGTGAATTGTGGCTGTTTTGCACATTCCTGTTTGGAAGCAATTTTGTATTGAGTCAGTTAATTAGCCATCTAGTATAGTTTTGTCCATTGTGATTAGCCATGGTTGTGTGGGTCACAGATAAAGACATTTTCTCTCATTTTGAACCTAATATTTTTAAGTGAGTATGGTTAGAAATGAGCACTGGAAATTTGATAAACAAGTAAGATATGCATTTCAACGGAAATCCAATTTATGTCAGTACTAACTACATTCATGGACATACTGTTTCCCAAGGTCTGATTTCTCATATTCCCAGTTACTGTCATTTAAACTTATTTTTATATGTATTTTCTCTATGAAAATACTTCCAATATGTGGCATTTTTAATATATATTTCCTCTGCTCCTCTTAAAGACTTCTTATTCCAATCAAACACTTATTCATTTCCCTGACTATATGCAGATTTTTTAAATATAAATTTCTCAAACATATGCAAATTTTTAGCTAAGTTTTATGACTTTCTAATTCAGAATGACAAGCAATAGTTGACTTCATTTCTGCTATCAATATGAAGGGACACTTCAGCAGGTGCTTATCTTTAACAGATATGGATTTTGGTGAAATGTTGGTTGTATACTGAAGAACAGTGTCACACTGAAGTCTTTCTTTTTTATAGTCAGGATGGTAACTTTTGTGTTCAATATCTGCTTTTGAAGAATGATTTATACTAACTTTCCAACAGTGGTGGAAATATATGCAACTTGTCATTCATTAAAAGCCTTTAAAATATTTATGCTATATGGATTTTTTTATTATTATTTTAGCAAATTGGTTAGAATCTATGCTTATAAGTCTGAAAGGTCCAAATCTGATCTGCATTTCTTTATGGACATAATACAACAACACTTTCTAATTTTCAACTGGTTTCTGAAAAGCTTATGACTCTCATTTGAAAATCAAAGCCAAATTTGTAGTCTGGGCAGATACAATTTCACTAAGCAAGAGACAAAGATGACAAATATCTGTCATTAATATATCGTTATCACATAAATCTGAGAACTATTCTGGAGAAAATGAAGCATTGTGTTGGAAATTGTAACTATTTTCCCCATGTCATCAGTTGAAAGAGAAAGCCCAGATTTGTTACCCATCATAGCTTTATAATTTGTAAATAGATTTGTTTCTATAAAGTCACTATTTGAATCTCTCCTTGGGAGCTCAAATTTTAGGGCTATAACAATGAATGGCTAGACAGAAAGAAAATATAAATTCTGCTTCATCATATTAGAGATAATTTTGATTATGCAAAAAGTATGTAATGAAAACAAATATGAATAAATGACAATGAGGAGTGCACAAATTCAGAGACACATGGTAACATATTACACTGGAAAAACAAGGGCTGATTCTTTTTGCACTTGGAAAAGAATTTATGTACTGCTAGATTTAGTATGTTATGATTTAGCTCGATATTGTTCTTTACTGTCTCACTTAAAAACAGTGTACAATCTAATTACAGATCTATTTCTCCAACATCCCAAGGCCAGACAACCTGTCTATGTATATTCTCATTAATCCAGGTCATGTCTTGTAACATAACTGCAAAAAATATCTTTGCCAACACAATTTTAAAAAAGATAACTGGATTTTTATTTTAGATGTTATAAAGTAATTTTTCAACTCCCATCCAAGAGCCTTCTTCAGGCAAAATAAAAAGAAAAAAGATGAGTATATAGAAACATATTTCTCAAAAGGGGCAGAAACTGTGAAACAAGATACTCTGGTTCTCTTGTAACAAGCTAAAGAAGAGGAGATTTGGTAGTGAAGATTACAGAGAGGTCTCAAGGTTTCAGCTTAATCACCTCTGCTGAAGCCAAGGGTTTGTTTTGCATATCCCAAACATATATATGTTTGATTTTTACATCCCCTTCCCAGAATGGGGTTGTAAATAGAAGGCAAATATAAATAGAAGACAATGAAATCTTGTCCTTCCTCCCTTATTTAATGAATATGCTTTTTTATCACTTCTAAAAGCCAATTAGTCTGTTTATCAAGAATTTGAAATTTACAGTCTTGTATGGAATCGTCTCTTTCCTTAAGATGGGAATATATTGCTGAGATATGTGAAGAATTATGTTGATTCATTATTTTATATAATTTCTGTTTTGTTTCTCCAATGTAAAATTTTGAACAAGCTTCATTATAATGAATGGCATAAATGACATCTGTCTGCTGATGTTTGGGAGTCTTGTCTTTGGGATGTACTAATTTATGTTTAAGTGTATTTCTTGGATTGAATTGAACCTTGATGCTGACAACCTATTTCACTGTTAGACTTATTGACCAGGGAGTACATCTTTAGACTGGTTTATTTTTCAGCTTTTACAGCCCACCTTAATAAAAAGTGGGTTGCACAACATCAACAACTTTAGAAACAGCAATAAAACAGCCCCTCTCCCCTTCCCAAAAGTGGTTACCAACAACATTTAGCTAGAGTTAAAGACTTGGTAAAATAAAACATGGTTCAGTTATGTTGAAATGCCACAAAGGAGGAGACCTTTCGAACCACTCCAGGTAAAGAATTAGACAGGACAAATCAGAGATGTCCATCCTTGCTCTGAAAGAATTTTAAAAAATCCTAAATCAAACTATTCTGCACTGAGTTCAGTGTTTGTGCTGAGTTGGGGCACAGCCCTAATTCCTATTAAGGAAAATCATCTTACTTCATTTTTATTCATTTGAAGAATGGGAGAGACTAGAAATGATAATAACCCATGATCAATCTTGCTCAAAATTCTTATTCAAAGGATGATCAAATTAGTACAGGATTTGGGTCATGACTCTAGATGTGCCTCATCAGCTTTAGTCAGCTATTTTTGTAAAGAGAGAAGTGCATTAACTTATATAACTGGCAGATCTTCTAGAAATAGTTGGAACTGCATAAATTCTGCATAAATTCATTCTTAAAATATGCATTAAAAAGGGTCAGCAATGCAAGATACTATATCAGTTAGGTTCTGTTAAGTAATTTATATTGTTTAATAAAATTATTCAGAAACATTCACTGTCACCTTATTTCTGAAAAATTCAAAGGTTTGAGAGAATCAAAATAACTTTCTACATAAAGTTAATGTTTTCATTTTAGTTACTTTTGGGGGTTTCCAAATACTATCACATAATGGGTTTTTTGGGGAGAGGGAGAGTTCTCATCTACTTAAAACATTTTGTGTTGTTCCACAACTAATGTGACTTTTTAATTTCCTCTGCACAAAAAATATATGACGTACAATATTTTTCAACTAGTAGTATTAGGAAATTCCCACTGGTAAAATGCTCTTTATAGCTATTGAAATGGGGTCAGAATATATCCCACTGGAAATTTTTGGATGACAAAATCAGGAAGTAATGTTTGTTTGATATTTCCATCTTGTACAATTTTTCAGACCTGTTCATATTGTGAAGGACACTGAGCAGAAAATCTGTGTAAGATTAGAGAATTTTTTTAAAGCCCTATTTTAAGCCTGTTACCCAGTTACCATTCTGGAAGTAATATCAAATGGAAAGAATATATTTGAGTTTAAAATGTTGTGTTGGCATTTGTAGGAGCAATTCTAAAGAGATGGTATAAAATTAGACACAACTAACATGAAGCAGATTGGAGAATGCTGTCACTAAATTCATTGGGTCATATTCTTTGGTGATACAGAAGAAAAGTGTATTTATCAAATTAAAATAGAAATAAAGCATACTTTTGTAAAGTTATATAGTGACAATATTAATGTCACTATGACTTTTATTTCTAATAAATAATTATGTCACCATTTTTTTCTTTTAGTCATTTATTATGTAGTGTAAAAGATGGAGACACATTTAATTCAGGGATTCTTTTTAGGAAAATATGTCCAGGATTGAAAGTAACGGATAACCTATTTGTTTAATCCTTATATTAATTTGTCCAATTAATATCTTCTAAACAGATATCATGGAGCTAGAACTAACTTGTCCACTGAAATCTTGCCTTTCAGCATCTGAGTCAGTTTGAAATTCCAGCAATACTTTTTTAAAATGTAGTTTAGATAAGTACACATAAAATAGATGTTGTTGCAAAAGTAAGCATGCTGGAAAAAGTTGGGGGAGTAGAAAAATGTGTACAGCAGAAGATACACAAATGCATTTTGTGTGAGCGTGCCAAATGTCCATTCAGAAGAAAATGAAAAAACCACAAACTGAAATGAAATGGAGTGATTTGCCTTTCACTGGGTTCAGATTGCACATTTCTTTTCAGACATTGTTGTTCCTGTTCACTTCACATTTACAAAATATAGATTTTTAAATCAGTTAAGACAGAAAGAGGAAAGGTCTAATGTCAGTTCTTGGTTTTCAAATGAGATGGGAGGTAGGATAATTAAAGCCCAAAGGGAGGTTGCTGTGGGAGTCTTTGTGCATAAGGGCAAAAGAGTAAATGACAAAATGAGGGACGTTTGATAAGCCCTCTTTTGAAATGACAGTTTTGGCAGCTGGAACTGCTTCTCAGCTTAGCAAGGTTTCTCAATCAATATTTCCACACTCCATTGATCTCATGGAATGTAGTATAAAACGGCAGCAAGTTTACATCCAAGCTCAATTTTCTCTGCTTTTAACTCATGGCACTGCTGATGAGCTGAATGTGACTTTGCATCATTAAAATCAACACCACGAAATGCAGCTTTACGATTTCAAAACCAGAAAGTAGATTACTCAATAGGGGAAGAGGGTGTTAAAGAGTGTATGTTTAATTCTATTCATATCTATGTGGGATAAGATACAAGTGTGTAAAAACTCCAAGCAGATTACTTTCTTCTGTATTATCAGGCTGGGTAGATAGAGAAACCTAGAGCTATAAAACAATATGTCCTCTATAAGAGGAAACTATATGAATATCATTTTCAGTATATTGGTTTACACTTATTGTGTGAGCTTTAGTCATAATAACTTTATGACAGATGCAGTACTTCAGTGCTTTATTTTTACTTTCACTGGGCAGTTCAATGAAAAGAATTCTTCACATATGAGTTATTTTTTTAAAAAAAACCTGGTGATCATAGAAAGAATGTTCTGAAAGATGGAGAAACGCGTTTAAAAAGGAGGTTAGGAGTCCAGCAAACATATTCTTTACAAAATAGCCAGTTTTTATGTAGATTTATGGGGGCATGGGGGCTGAGTGGTTAAGTCACTGGGCTTGTTGGCTGGAAGATCAGCAGCTCGGCAGTTTGAGACCCAAGTACCACTCTGTAACAAGGTGAGTTCCCGTTACTTGCCCCAGCTCCTGCCAACCTAGAAGTTCAAAAACCTAAAAAAAACATGAAAAAATGAAAGTAGATAAATAGGTGCCACTTTCTGTGAAAAAGGTAACAGCATTCTATGCTCCTTGGTGTACAGTCATGCCGGCCACATGACCATGGAAGCTTCTTTGGACAAATGCTGGATCCCTCGGCTGTGAAATTGGAGATGAGCACCGCCCCCTAGAGTCAGCCATGACTGGCAAGGTAAAACTTTATCTTTATCTTTACCTTCACATTCAGTGGCCAACTTCATATTTACATCAAGACATTGTAATCTAGAAACCTAAGATATCCATCAAAGGAAGACTATTGAAGAGAAGTCTTGTAAGTAGAAAGATTACATCTTTTCTTTGTTGGGAAATAGAATTTCCATTCTTTAATGCATAATTATGAAATAGGACTTTGGAACCAAAAATCAGTTTGGCTATAACATTTTAATGTACTCTGTTGATTTTGTTTTCTTAGAAGAGAATATATGGCCATTTCATCTGATACTAAATATTCTCCAACTTGTTATCTTGTTGTATCACTGTATGTCATTCATGCTAAAATGCTCATTGATGATTTGGTGAGTGATTTTTTTTTAAGTACTGAGTTATTTCTATTGATCATTGAGGCTGGTAATCTTATTTCTTGAGGCAAGCTTTCTCCAAGTAAAGCAGATGGACCATAGTAATTGTAATAACTATTTTTTAAAAAATGATTCTAACTACATAAAACAGCTCATGTTAATTAAGAGCTGTATAAAGAAGTGCTTTATGTTATCAGTTCTAAATTTCCTTTTGAGCAATGGAAAACAGGATTTGATAATCTGTTATATGACATCCTTTCATGCACTGTTAAATAGAAATAGGCTAAAACCTTTATCCTTGGGATGGAAATGATTGCATTTACTAATTCAAATATCCAGATAGGAATTTTGGAATTATGAAATCAAATAAAGGGACAACAGCTGTAGCATATTTTCTTTCTGATTTACATCCAAAGAGATCTGCACTTTAGCAATTAATTTAAATTTTACCAAGATTAAAAGTATGTATTTTGATTCAGATATTTACCATCCTGACTTCCTTCATAGTGAGTCTTTTCCTCCTGTTACTGTATACTGTAATCAGTATACATATTAACTAGTGTTTTTTAAATATGTGTTTCAAAATGCTGAATAAATTTGCTTTTATTTTGCAAACTGTTATTGTCATAAAATAGCAATGGTAGACAATTAACTGCTATTTATTTAAACCTGTTAATGAATAATTAAATAGGTTGCAATAAATGAGTTAAACATGAATGAATATAGCCAGTTTATTAAACATACGCAGGTTTTAATGTGGGAAGCTGACATAAAATGCTCTTTTGTCTTTTTCTCTAAATACTTGAACTTTTTAACTGTTATCTATGAGTCCTCAACAGGGAAGGCATGGAGAGGGAAAGCTGGCTAAAAACATCAATTACCTTTTACAACAGACAATGCTAAAAAGAAAGGGAGGTCGTTATCTCTGGATTTTTCTCTTCAGTTTTCAGTAGATTCAAAGGCAGCTAAGGACTGGCTCAGTGGTCCAGATCTAATGGTTAATTTAATAGTGCTTAAATATGACATGGCCAGCAATGGTGCTATTCCATACACTGTTGTTGGTCTGAGCATCTATTTTCTCATTCTCTGTTCAAGGTTTGGGTACTAATCCATATGGATTTTTATTCTGGCTTAGAAGTCTGATGATGAAATAACTATCTGCTACTTTTCACACATATTTTTTGAGGGGGAGAAGGGAGGTTCAATCATATTAGCACATGACATTTTTTACCTATTAAATGTTCTGTACTGTCTATCCTACAATTTTCAACTGTATTTCACTGATAGGAAGCCCTCAGCTTTTTAATAGAGAGTTAGAATTTATGAGGTTTTTTTAAATCAAGGTTTGGGCGAGTGACCTCTTCATTCGTAACACATAATGCACAGTTTTGTCTCCAAGCATATATGTTAAAACATTATCCTTGAGAACTGTAATCTAGTTTAATAATTATTTGGTTGTGTGGTGTTTCACTGATATGGACACAGGAATCTCCACCGAAAAGTGAATAGGTGGCTGAACCATATCATTGACCAGACCTCTAACTGCATAACCCCAAGATTAATTAAACACAGCAGGGCTGCATATCTCTACATAAGATAACATGGCCATTCACTTCAGCCATGTGGCTCCCATCCAGTTTGTTGTATACTCAAGCCAACTACAAAGATAGCAGTAGCAATAGTAGCAGTGGTGCTAATAATGCTGAGAGACAGCAATTTATGTTCCTTAAACACCCTGCAGTGACAGCATGTTGTGTGTTGCTTCTGTGTCTGATAATAATGCATAATTAAAATCAGAGAATTCCAAATCTAAGATTCAATTAATAAGAATTTTGAAAACCTCTCTCTTTATTTGTTTTAATTAGCACCTTCTTAAAACTGGGTCTTTATTATAGAAGATTATATTTTCAGGATGTACAGGAATCAGAGTAGCTGGAGTAACTTGTTCATTTGGACTGGTAAATTGCTAGACACTAATGATATTCAGGATAACATTTATAACATTACAGTGTGTTATAGATTAGAAATTTCCCAAGGTCGGCTCCCATTCAGTATGACATGAACTGAGTGTAATGGGATGAAAAATAAAAAAAATACACAGAGAGTAATATATAAGAATAATATATTGCTCTAGAATAAAAGAACTGATGGAAAATTTGAGAACCTAAAAGCATTCTTTCTGCTATAGAAATATTTTGATTGAAAGGAAATTGTTGGTGACCTTTAACATTTTACTATGTGTATAAATAAAAGCTAGATGTGGTCAAACGTGAGATGGCGAGATTGAATGTCGACATCTTAGGAATCAGTGAACTAAAATGGACAGG
>JANHZU010008889.1:0-15255 GCA_032468055.1 Acrochordus granulatus | reverse complement strand
GAGAGGAGAGGAGGGGGAGAGGACTGCCTGGAGATTGAATCTGGAGTCTGAAGTCTTGGGAGTTCCATCTCTTGAACACCTTTCACTTAATGTATGCTGTTTATGCAATAAGAGAGGGAGGCTCATCGCGATCAGGATTCTGGCAAGGTCAGTAAACTGCACACAGAGTAAACTGCACATGGCAGAGTTGGCAGAACGTGCACGCACGCTTGCTGTGTTGGCAGAACTCTCACGCAGGGTTGCTGCCTGAACAAGAAATACAGAGTGTGCTGATTGATGACACACAAGTTATCGTGCAAAGTTTGCTTGTCGTGTGAGTCGCGGCTTGTCTAGCGGAATAAATTTTATTAAATTTTTTCGGTCGTCCTGCGAGTTTCACGTCTTGTGAATTACTTGTCTTGTGAGGTGCCATTGTATTTATTTTCCTCCTAAATCATAAAATAACAGATTTTTGATACCTGCTAGTGATTCATGAACAATGAATGAGTAATATTATCTTCTAATTCTGAGATTTAATTTCTTAAATTAATGAAGTATTGGTATAACTTACAAGGGGGAATAAAAAACCTTTGGCTAAAAAGCTAGGAAAGAAAAAGAAGAGTATGGAACACAGGAAGAGTTGCAAAACATAAACTTTTAAAGGTGTTGTAAGGGCTGAAGCTAGTCAGAAGTGATCCTGTAAGTCTCAGATCAAACAAAACCATAATACAAATATGAAACAGAGATCTGGTTCTTCATTAATTGGAAAACATAGGAGGAAAAGGCACAGAATTTAACTTTTGGGGTAAAAAACACACAGAGAGTGTAAGGATGGATGGATGGATGGATGGATGGATGGATGGATGGATGGATTCCTTTGTTGCCATAGATGTCATTTTCAACATGTATATGACTTCCCTATTATCTGCAATAAAACCATTATCTAGAAGCTGACCAGAGTTATTTAAGATGGGTAGATATACAATATGAAAGAAGTAAATCTGATATTAGCTAATTATATGGTTAAGAATATGGGGTTATGTTTTCAGAAAGTAAAGATTTATAGCTATGCCTGTGTAAAGTGTGACTGGCAGTAACATATAGTCAAAAAACATTATGAAAACCCAGGCTTGAACTCTGAATATGTAGTGGATTAGTAGTTTCTGGGGAAAAACATTATGAGATCTGAGCTCTGAATTATAATCGTCACATCTGTAGATGAAAAGGTACAATTACATAACAGCTGGGCAATTCCACATGGTATAACTTCAAATCCCCAAAACAGTTTGAAGCAAATTTGTCAGTCTTCATGCTTTCTGACCTTTAAATACTGAAAATATGCTGAGAATTTAATAAACTGATCAGAGCTATCCTTTCAGCTGACAGATAGACACCTGCAAAAATAATATACATCAGTGTCAAGCTCAAGGTGCTGCCAAACCTGAAGGAGCCAAAACATGCCTTACCTCTATTCCACTTAAAAAATGAATTAAATAAATTGTTCTTCCTTCACATTTTCAGTGCATATTATTTACATTTGTCTGCTCATGGTCAAAAAAATAAATCTGTGTTTATAAGGCTATAAGCACATCCTGTTAAAAATCATACTGAACTGTGAAACGGGCATGATTTCACCTCATCATTTTAGCAACCTGATATTTTTCCCCGCATCTCTAACCATGGTTATAGTCTCCACTGTAGCTGAAATAGATGTTTATGATAATTCTAAACCAAATATAGACTTTTAGGCTATAGAAATGTAAAATCTTTGTAAAATGGTTGCACACTACTGTAATACCCACATCTCTGCCCATTATATGAAACAAAGAGTTTTTAAAAATGCAATGAGTGTGCCCAGCTGCTTATCCCTGCCAAAGAGAAGGTGGAAGTAGACATCACTTTTGCCAGTCTCTCTTCTTATAACAAGCCAATCTTCCCCTTAAAGGACCAGAGTGGCTATTGCTCAGGAACATGAGGAATTAGAAATAAGAATTTTCCTCCCAAGGATAACATATCATCCCAAAGTCTTTCAGAGTTTCATAGGGCAAAACAACTTTGCTTTTTCCTCCCAATGTAGGTTACATCATAAGTTTGTTGGGAGGGAAGAAGCTCAGCTGTTGAATTCAACTAATATTGTAGGATCAGAGATATCCAAAACTGCTTTTAAATGTATAATTTTTATGTAGAGTGCTAGCATACCAGCTGGCAAAGCAAAGAACAAAAAAATAGAATAGGTATGAGATTTCATTGGTCACTAAAGAAATTGGAAGGAAAAATGTCCACTATTTTTTAAGAGATGCAACCATTGAATCTTAAAGCTTGAGATCTTAATGGTGTGGAGATTTTATGAAGATGTTTTGCATTGGTGAGCTTTACAGATTTTATTTAGCTAACTTTGATAATTGTTTGTAAACACAAACTTTAAAATATACAAGATCTCAGGGATAGAAAACAGTCATATGTTCAGCATTTGAGGTTACAAATAAATCAATGAATAGTTTGCATTCCATTAAGTTATATCCTAAAAATATGCATTATCCCTGACCACCTATGTGTAGTTCTTAAGAAAATAGATGACAACTTCTTATGGTTCATGTATTCAGTAGATGTAAATTGCCTATCATCCTTTCTAAAATGTTACTAGGAGTCAATATGAGCCTGAGCACAAATATATTAATGAAATTTGTGACTTTAAATAAAGGGTGCAAGTACTATGCTATAATACCATAATATAAATTTCATTTGCCTGACAGGAGAAAAAAGAAACAAAAAAAAGGAAAAACAATCAATGAATAATAATGAAGTTATTTAAATGCCTCATTTGTGAAACAAAACAAATATAATAATACTTTAGCTATTCTAGGGATACATCACCATGTTTCAGCTATATTAGTACATAGAAAATGGAGTGCAACTTTCTTTAGATAAACCAATGGTGATTAAGATCAAATGTTTATTCCCCCCTTGGGTACATCTACAAAAAAGCACTGAATCATAGACATGTTAATTATCTACTTCTTCCTTATCCTCCTTTACTTATCTATTCCTTCTTTGCCTCCTCTTGATCCTTGTCCCTGCTGAGCAGTTTCAGGAGAACTGTTCAGCAGCATACATAAAGATATAAATATGGAACCAAACAATCTTGGAGGAGAGGGACCCCTATGATTAAGTTGGGGTTCTAAGTAGGACTGCCAGGTTATAAAAAATGGAAACTTAATGGTGACTCCTCTTTGTAGCTTTCATAAGAGGTACTTGCTTTATAGCTGGAGATGCTGGAGGGTGTTCCTGCTGTAGTTGTTATCATTCTTCCATCACTCTCACATCTCCCTGGTTGCCCATTGTTTTTAATCTGATATAAGCCAGGGGGAGCAGTTTCTGTTTAATATCTTTCACTGGGATGTAATAAAAGTGTAAGAAGCCAGGAAAGTGTTAGAAAGAAGATTGTATAATGAAAGAAATCATATTGACACACACTTCTTAGTTACCACACAACTGAAGTATAAGACCCCCATACTTCACTAAAACTCCTCTTCTCTTCATAGACAAATATCAAGCCAGATTCTTTTTCATCCCGTTGAATGAGAATTGGTAGGAAAAAAAGGCAGATATATTTTCTTCCTTGAAATAGACCACTGAGAAATAAGTAAATCTGTGTTTTTCTAATATAGTGAATTAGGATATACTGTATATATTTACCCAGAGTTTGAAAACAGCATCATAATGAAAGAAAGGTGGAAAAAAAATAGGAGGACAATTGACTCTCTCTACATACAGTACACCTACCTGAAAATAGTTCCACTAGGATGCAGAGGGATTTACTATCAATAAACGTTCATAAGAATATGCAAATAGGAGTTTATAATGTATCAGAAAAATACTTATATATTTAAATTAATAATGACAACCAGTTGGTATAGTGGTTAAAGCATCAGGCTAGCAAGAGAAGTTGTGAGATCATATAGACCATGAGTTCTACTTGCACATTAGGCATAAACTCAACTGGATGACCTTGGTCTAGTCCTTTTCTGTCAGCTTTAGGAAGGAAACAAACTAGAATGGCAAATTACTTATGAAAAACCTTGACAAAAACTGAGAATCAGACACAACTGAACAGAAGGAAAAAAAGGAACAATAGTTGCTTAGATAAGATCAGGTAAATATTGAAAATATGCTTTTAATACTCATTTGATAAAAGGGCAAGGTTAATATTTGAAGAATTATTCACCAACATTTGATAACCTTAGTACTCAAGATGGGATAATCTTTTCTTTTTAATGCTGTTTTAAAAGCAACATATAATAAAAATTGAGCCTTATTTATATGTCATCTTTCCATTCTACAGTAAGTTATAGCTGTGAATGTGGAAAATTGTAAGATTTTGTAACTAAAAATGAGCAATTTAAATATGCAATTTCCACAGATGAAATGTGGTAACTTAGATGTCAGTTCTGTGTTTGTGTATGTAACTTCCTTTCAATCATGTCCAATTCTTGGAGACAAGTCTGTGAAGTTTTCTTGGCAAGATTTTTCAGAAGTGGTTTGCTATTTCCTCCTTCCTACAGCTGAGAGAAAGGGACTAAACCAAATTGGCTTTATGACCAAGGTGGGACACAATCTTCTAGTTTCTAGCCTGATGCCTTAAGCACCACACCAAACTGACTTTCAATGCTTACACTGTTATAATGTTAAAACGAAGACTGTCTGATGACTTTAGGGAATACTAATAGGGAGAAGAAGAAATAACTGCAGAGTGTATGGGGATGGCTGTATGAATATTAGCTATGAAAATCAACTAATAAAAGCATAATGGGTAAGAAGTATGCTTTTGACATACATAAGATAATGTTTCAGCTATCGAAGAACTGTTGATCACACTTATTTCCACCTTATCTCACCTTCATTGTGAGTCATCTGAACAATCTCTACACTAGTACAAAAACATGGTGCTTGATTTAAAAGTCATACATCATAATGATGCTTTAAATAAAGAATAGGATATAATTGCATAAATGATTGCAGGGAAAAATCTGAAAAAAATTGAATAGAAGATAGTGAGGAGCAATGTAATATTATTATAATGGGAATGCTCTCTAACCTTTGGTTTGCATTCAGAGAAATCAAGATTTACAAGATAATATTGATAAAATTAGAGGATGAGAAGTACCTATGATTAAAATAGTTATTTTGCAGGTTATGAAAAAATAAGATATTATCAAACATGGATTTTTCTATTTTATATTCTTCTTACAATGAAAAGCCATATTTAATATAAATAAAATTATGGTTCCTAGAAAATATGAATAATGATTATTCAAGAAGAGGAGGAGAAATTTTTCAAACAAATGGATGTGGGAATGGAGAATGAGTTTGGGGTTTTGAGAATGAGTTTTTTTTAGGCTGAATCGAGAGAAACATATTCCACTAAAATTTCAGGTATAATTAAATATATAACAGGAATTAAACTGACACTAAATGCATTAATAATAGTATTTAATTGTACAGCAAATGTTCTAAATATAAATCAGTTTTTTCAATTGCCAACATTTTGATTGTTACAAGCATTATTTTGGCAAGATATTGAAACATCTTCACAATTTTGAATATTAACAAATAGCTATTTAAGATATGAGAATTGGCTTAAATGGGTAAATTTATGGAAATGAGCCTTGAGGAATTTGATCTAAATCATTTTAAAATACAGCTGCTTGGATTAGATACTGTATTGATAAATTTATAACATATATTTCTTTTCTTAAACCAGTAGGTCTACTGATTGGAAAATGGTGTGTTGATGTGCAAACAAAGCTCCATTTGTTTCTATTGCCATTATTTTTATATTTATAGATGCTGATATTTTGTTATTTGGATCAATAAAACAATACCTATTTGATGTAAATTTCACTGATAACAAATGTATAGGATTATCAGTTTTTTTCTTTCTGGGAAGCTGATGGCCAATTCTTTAAATAAAAGTCCTATACATGCATTCCAGGGAATTTGTGGTGCCTCAAAGTGGATAAAATAATGGGTTTATAGTCTTCCCTCAATATCTGATTTCAACAACTGCTGTTATAATAGTAAAATATGCTATAATGTATAATGCATTAAGGGAAGGAAAGATTTTAGTGAATGTGTACAGGCAGTGTACAGACAGGGCATTGTGTATGCCCCTGTCCTCCATTTTCTCCCATAAATGTGAAGAAATTTAAAATTTAATAATATGTGTTATTTTCTAGTTGCAGAAATAAACTACTTTGTTATTATCTGTTCATGTTATATACAAATTTCTCTGTATAGAGTCATGTCTAACCATAGTTTTGTGGAGCATTAATAAATACAATATGAAATGGCTTAAATAGTAATACTTGCAAAACTGTGATGATAATTTAAAGGATAGTAATATTTTCCAATATGAGAGAATTTTAGCAGTGGACAAAGTACTAGTTCAGCCTTTTATTATCCTGACATTTTCATTAATAATAAACATTACCTCTTAAAATCTGATTGACATTTCTTACTGTCACATTTATTTTTGATGGCACTGAAGATGCAATTTTAATTTTTCTAACCTAGTTTAAATACAAATATTAACTCCTTACATAAAGTGTGTGTACATATTTAACTGTCATTATATACAATGTGAATCATTGGAAAAAAACTCTACTTCCTGAGAGCTAGTTAGTTTTAAGCTGGAAAGCAGCCAAGAAGTTTACATCTTACTCTTGCTGTAATGTTTATGCTTACTTACTAATGTTCTCTGCAATTATAGGTCAACTGATTATGGGACAACATATGAAAAGATGAATGACAAAGTGGGTCTGAAGACCATTTTGAGCTACCTTTATGTCTGCCCAACAAATAAGCGCAAGGTAAATTAAAGCATATGGTTGCTTTTAATTATGCCATATTTGACATTTAATTATGCCATATTTGACTTAGTCATTATTTACATAGCTGCATTTGTAGACATCCTACAGAAATAAAAATAAGCTGTATAGCATTTAAATTATAATGAAGCTTTTTTAAGTTAATTGCATATGGATGAATGGTAATCTTCTATCTAAGAAGTGTCTTGATGAATGATGATCTTTCATTTGGAAAGTGATTATAATATAAAAGGTTTTCCTAAGTTTCAGATGTGCTTAGATTACAACTCACAGGAATCTTAGTTTACATGGCCCCAAACTAAGAATCTTTCTATTGTATTCCCATATTGGAAAAGTCTGGCATATATGAAATATCAATTCAGCCATTTGGTATCTTAATGATGCTGAGAACAGTATTACTTTCCAAGCTTGAAATTTTTCTGCTCATACTAATTTTCAAAAGGCTCCCAAATAGGAGTTTGCTGAATTAATTTTTATGACTTAAAAGTAATAAAAATGATACAGTAATCTATCAAAAAATGAAACATGTCAAAGTAACATTATATGAAATAAGAAAAACTAAATAAAAACATTGTACTAATTCAATACAGGCACCTAAAGGATTGGAGTAATTACTAAATCCCCTAGGACTATCCATCATAGCTGCTTTGAGAGATTTGCAATCTCTACATGACTGAGAACATCATTTCAGCACCAACCTCCTGATATATTCAACTGAAACTCCTAAACAGTATCAAAGTCGTGGTTGACTCTAAGGGGAGTGCACATCTCTGTTTCCTAGCCAAAGAACTAGTCTGTCCAAAGACACTTCTGTGGTCATGTGGCCAGCATGATTATATATTGAGACGTACAGGCACTGTTACCTTTCCCACTGAAAGTGGTACCTATTTATCTACTTGCATTTTTAAATGTTTTCAAACTGCTAGATTGGCAGGAGCTTGGCAGACAATGTGAGCTCACCCTGTTACACAGCAGCTCTTGGGTCTTGAACTCAAACTGCTGACTTACCAGCCAACAAGCCCAGCGTCTTAACCACTGGTGTCTCTCTGCACCCCTTGCAACACTGTGCCCTATATATATATATAACATTATAAAAGTATGTATAAAAAACATAGGTAACAGTATAAAAGACCCCCCCAAAATAAATAAAAGTAAAATCTCCATGTACTTTATTACTCTGCTGTTGGAGTGACAATAATTTCATGAAATGAGGAAAAAATTTTAGACAGGGAGTTTGATATGAAACTTTGTCCCATCATAGAAATAAAACAAGTGGAACTGGATATCTGGTAGAAAGCCTGAAGGCATTTTTATTCCTGCCAAATAAGGATGAATTCATTATTTTTTTAAAAAAAAGCTCATTAAGATGTTAGAATGACATCTCCAGAGACCAGATTGTATTTAAAGTTATTTGCCTTTTAAGTGCTTCCAAAAGTGAAATGAAAAATTTGACAAAATCCTGCAGAGAAAATATATCTCAAAGCCTAGCGGGTCTTAATCATACAGTCACCCTACTGAGCCACAATTTGTAAATTTTAATTTGTAAATTAAAAAAAGGTTTTTAATGTGGAAGTACTCATAAAAGTCAGGTGATTATATTTTTCTCATTTTCTTTAAATATGAACAGCTTTATCTTAGAAGAGAAAGATTTACTAAAAACACTTTTTAAAAGAAAGTTGAAAGAATTTTTGGATGGGAAGAACCGTTTCTGTAATGCATGTGCAACCACACTGTTGCATAGATTTTATGTGAGATCGAATGAGCCAGCAATACAAGCCAGTCAATAAATTCAATAAACACATACACAAAGAGAGACACAGACACATTCATTATTTATTTTAAAAATTAAGGAAATAATTATATGGCTTTTAAAAGAACTAAACCAAAAGCTTGTCAAGAGTTTGAATTAAGAAAATTAAACACAGAATAAGGGGACAATTAAATTAGGAATAGTGTTTATTTTAAAGTACTTATGAATTAAATAAAAAAAAACCATATCCAATAATGAATGTTTCCTGGCTGCATTTGTTGAATTAAATAAATAACATATACCTTTGTGAGAAAGAGGATTGTTAAACTTACTAAAGAAGATGATTGGCAGACCGTCAAAAAGATAAGGGAAAGTGGAAGCTGTGAAAGACCATGTTATTATAATTGTATTGAGTCCTGAAAGCGCTTAAAGAGTTATGATATAGAGAGAGAGAAAGAAAAAGACTATCTTTTATTTTTTACCTTTCCCTTCTGGATTATAAATTAGAGAAAGAAAAATGTCCAGTACTAGAAAAGCAATGAAAAACACAGAAGGGAGAAGAAGACAATTTACAGTAACAGAAAAAAGGGATTACATCAGAGATTTTACAGAAATGTTTGAAGAATTGGGGAAGAATGTCATAGCATCAATAATTGCATCAGTGATTGTATTAATTAAAAGAGATTTGGCTACAACTGAAGAGAGAATGGATAATTATTTGCAAATATGGAACAAAAGATAAGTAAAAAACTTGAACAATCTGTAATATGGATGAGTGGAGTGGTTAAACAATTGTAGAGACAATAGAAATTTTAGAAAATAAGATTGAAATAAATCAAGAGATAGAAAAGGATTCAGATCAATGTTTCTCAACCTCATCAACTTTATGAAATGTAGACTTCCACCTGGGGGTTGTAATCCGTATCTCTTAAAGTTATTAAGGTTGAGAAACATTGATCTATACCATGTGATACTACTGGAAGTATAAGAGAAACAATTTTGATTAAGATTGAAAGGAGTTCCAGAAGAAGATATTAGAGAGGATGTTGAATCTTTAATAAAGTTTTTGGAATGGGATGAAGAATACAGAAATGGACAATGTGTACAGAATTAACACAAGATATGGAAAATTAAGAAAAATACTAAAAGATATACTTGTGCACTTAAGAAAAAGGCCAGTTTATGCAATAACATTTTATTACTAAGTGGAGAATAAATAATTCAGAAGTAATTCTGCTAAAAAAATCTACTATGACGCTATAAAAAAGACTAAATTAGGAAAACGCCCAGGTTCTAATGGACTACCAGCCTCCAATTATACATGTTTTCAATAAGAATTATTACAATCTTTTCAAAAATGATGAATTCCATGTGAATGTTAACCAGAAAATTACACAGGTATGAATATAGCATTAATTCTTAAAGAATATACATATATACAGTGGTAGAAGGGATTGTCAAATTACCACCATAATACAGTGGCAAAACAATGTATTATTTTATTATCTGTCAATGTACTATTGACAGATAGTAGAGGTGGCAGACATTGGGAAATCTTTCAGTTGCTGAAAAGGGCTGGACTAAAGCATTGATAATAGCAGCATAAGAAGCATTAACTACCAACCATAGAAGCAGGGATCTATCACACTAGACAGGATCCAAGATGCAGACTTTGGAGGGAGGACTCAGAGTCAGTCCAATACATAGTGGCAGGGTTCTAGATGCAGACAGGAACAGTATAAACTGAATGGCATAACTAAACAGCTGACATTGTGTACAGGAATATCTGTACATTGAATGAGATAGATCCTCCCAAGTCCAGGTGGGAGATTCCACAGAAAGTCATGGAGAATAACAGGGCTAAGATCCTGTGGGGCTTCCAGATGGACAGGCACATACTGGCTAATCAACCAGATATCATGGTATTTATACTATAAGGTATTATATTATAAGGACCAGAAGACAGCAGTTGTGATAGATGTAGCAGTGCCAAGTATCAGCCACAACAGGAAGAAGGAGGATGAGAAACTGAACAAGTAATGGAGCATAAAGGAGGAACTAGAAAGATGTGGAAAATAAAGGCCGAAGTGGTCCCAGAGGTGATCGGAGCATTCGAGGCTGTGACTCCTAAGTTGGGAGAGTGACTTCAACAGATCACAGGAACAACATCAGAACTCTCTATCCAGAAGGGAGTGCAGTTCTAGGAACAGCTATGACAGAGAGATATTGAAATAGTGGATAGCTTCTGCCTTTTAGGATCAACTGTCAACAGTAAAGGAACAGGCAGTGAAGAACTTGCTGCAAACTAACACTTGTAGAGCAGTTATGAAGGCCTTGAAAAAGACAGTCAAATGCTGTGATGTGTCTATATCTACAAAGTTTAGAATCATGCAAGCCATGGTATTCTCTATGACACTCTATGAAAGTGAAAGTTGGACTTTAATGAAGCAAAAAGGAAGAGTATTGATGCCTTTGAATCTTGCAGTTGGAGAAGATGTTTGAGGACAACCAAGAAGACAAACTAAAGGTTCATTGAACAAATACACCCAAAGTTCTCACTGAAGACACAAATGACCAGGCTCAAATCATCCTACTTTGGACACATTATGAAAAAAACCCAGCTTTCTGGAAAAGGCTCTAATGCTGGGAAAGATGGAGGAAAGAGAAGCAAAGGATGACCAGCAGCAAAGTGGAAGGACTCAGTTACAAAGCTGATAAGTCTCACTGGGAGACTTGAAGGAACAGTTTAGAGATGGATTATCATGACGACAATTTATCTATGTAATCACCAAAGTCAAAACTTTACTTGATGACACATAATCTGTCATCCATCCACATCCACAAATACAGTATCATTCTGTTAACATATTAATGGCTTATTCTATTATATAAAAACTGTTTGCTGTGAGTTTGAAATGAAAGGAGACAATATTACAGAGGCAAATGAAAAATAATGGTGTAATTACTGTCCAGTCATCAGTAGCAAGGTGCTGCAAAAGTGGTGGCAATTATGGTAAAAGTGGAGAAGTGAAGAAAAACAGGTCCTGGCCCTGGTTCTAGTTGCAATGGTGCCTTAGTGTAGAATTAGGAATATATCTAGCCTGGATATGGAGCTATTTCTTCGTAGCATAGGTTATGCTTTGTATGCAGAAGATCAATGATTTCCAGCAGAAGTAAGACAAAGTGTATAATGCAGGGAAGAATATGGATCTGAAAATCAATATATTCAAGAACAAGGCACTTGTGCCTGACAGGAGAGAAGAATTACATTTATTTGTTTTGTTGTTGTTTTCTATTCTAGCCATAACAAGACCCTGGCAGTAAGATCTAAGTAAAGCTTATAAAATAATAATTATAAGTAATATAAAAATATTACCAACAAGGCAAAAACACAGTATGAGGTTAGAGACAATCTGTGTTGGAGACTTAATTTTCAAGAGTTTTCTTTAAAAGTATTTTTACTCTATAGAAGGGCAAGAGTAAGGGAAAACATTCCAATTTCAGGGGACAGCATATTCCACAGGGATAGAACAGGTGTTTTACATAATTAACTAAGATCCAGATCAAGCAGATATCTGAATATATAATAGTTGAATGTTTGCTAAGAATAAAAAAATGGAGGAATACATATATTGATGGAAAGGTGGTAAATATTATGTGATTTATTATTAGAAATGAATGTTTTCAAAAGAAGTGAAAATGACTATATACAAGAACTTATCAACCAAGAGAGTTGATAAGTTTAAAGAATGAATGGTTATTTATGAATTGGTGTACAGATTTAGTAAAAGAAGTATTGTAAGAATAAAGAGCTATGGAGAGGCATATTAATATTATTGGAGTAAACTAAATTAGGTATTTATTAATATTTAAATAATTATATACTGCCCACTTTACCACGGTGGCTATGGGTGATGAACAGAGGATAAAACCCCAAAACAGTAGCACAATAATAGCTAAATATCCAAGAGTGACTAATACAATATATCTAGGGTCTAAAGTATTTCAAACAAAGAGGAAGATGATCACTATTTTTGAGACATGGAATTTAAGATGTGGGATGAATACTAAGAAATTTTTGTTGTGTATGTACTAGTATGTATGTACTAGTGAGTTGTACTTCTAAAAGCCAAGGCATGTCTATGGAAGTACAACAGCTGATTTTAAATTATAATCTAATTTACTGACATGCATGTTTTAGTCTTCTGTCTTTGTCTTTTTCACACTCTCACACATGTACATTTTATATAAAGAAAATTAGAAGCACATGATTGATAAACTGCTTTTATCCTTAAAAGTAGAGAGTAGAGAGGAGAACAGAGAAGGGAAGGGAAGGGAGAGAGAGAAAAAGAAACTTTAGCTAAGTTTTATTTTTAATATAAGTTATTGTTTTAAAATGATTCAACAGTGACAAACCCCCTGCAGCTTTGGAGTTTAGCTTTACAATACTTTACACAAGGAGTAGTCTATTTTACAGTTGAAGTACAGTATTTTGTACTGTCTCATTATAATAGATTATATCAGATTATATTTGTTGGACACTTTGAATGACCCCTTATTGGAGGAGAAATGTGTGATATGTTTGTACAAATATAATAACAAAATCATATTCAGAGATAAATTGCCTCTAAATATACAAGCTGGCAAGTCTAATAGATTCACTACATTTCTGTTTTTTAATTAATGTAATTATTTTAGAGCTTGCTACTACATCATGTGCCAATAGAATACATAAATTAATTCTTTGATGAGAAATATTTCCTTTGCTGAGATTAGAATTTTATATCATTTTTGTCTCATTTGCTAAAAATATTGTACATAGCACAAATATAAATGATATAAAGAGCAATCAAAGAATGATGTAAAAAGCAATTTAAATAATGACTCTAGTTTTGGTTTGTGGCATCAGCAGCAACAGAATGATAATTGTTCAATTGTGTAGAAAAAGAAGCTGTGATTGGTTTCTAAAGTCGATACTGGCTGCTGTTGAAAATTGGATTCCTTTCTTTTTCTATCTCTCTCTCTTTCTCTCTCTTCAACATCTGTGCCCTTTTCCTGAAATGCTTTTTGCTTATGAGTATCAAGATGTGCACTAACAGAATGCTTGGTATGGAACATTGTGCCCTCAATTATATAAGCACATATGTAGAAACTCTCCGAGTGAACAAAAAATTCTAGTAACTGATATCTAAGTTCTTCCATTTTGGAAAAAAGTCATACATTTTTAGATCTTGAACTCAGTGGTCTACCACCAAAGAGATGATCCTTATCATTTAAATATAAGTTTATGGGGCAGAGGTTGTTTATTACCCTTTAGCCTGACAAAACCAGTTCAAAGGCAGCATCATTATTCCTAAAATTACAAAATTGGAAAGGCCACTTAATTCTGCAAGGCCAGTCCTATGTTCCATGCAGAAATTTAAATTAAACTATCCCAAACATATGGCTGTCCACCCTCTATCTGAGCATACGCTGCAAAGGATTCTACCCCCTTACATGGTAACTGGTTGTGCTATCAAACTGCTCTCCCCATTAGAAGGATTTTCCTAACGCTCACTGGAATTCGCCTTCCTCTAACTTAAGACCATTCTTCTGTGTCCTACTGAGACAGCAGATAATGTGTTTTGATACCTTTCTGTGTGACAGCCTTACAGGTACGTAGAAAGTGCTACCATATCCCCTTTCTCTTAGTTGTTTTTCTTCCCTCAAGGCTAAACATTTTCAATTAACTCAACCTCATTTCATACATTCCCAGTTTCCTGATCATTCTTGCCATTTGCCCCTGGTCCACTTCCATTCCTAAATATCATTCCTAAAGTATAATAATCACTATGGGATTATTATATACAGTACTTAAGTTGATGTCTAACTAATACTTCCTATGATTTGGAAACCATGTTTTTGTGATGCAGCCTAAAATTGCTTTTCAGCAACCATGTCATACTGCTGAATCATATTCAGTTCGTAGTGAATTACAATGCCAGTTTTTTTTTCTTTCATAACCACATGTGCTATTACAAACCAGGTTTCTCTCATCTTGTGACAGTTAAGTCTTTCTCTCTACTTCTTACCTCTTGATTTCAATCCCTAACCTTCATATGATTCACTTTGAAGGCATCATAATTAAATTGGACATGCATTAACCAAGCACATTCTTCCCAGTCAAACTTGTTCCAGCAGTTCTTCATCTAGATAATATAGCTCATAGTTCTCTTCAGCAACACTATTTCCATAGTTAGCCATTTACTTGCAACATTCTTTCCCATTAACCCTTCTTCTGTGGACTGGCAATATGAGAGAGAAGCCCACCTGAGTCCCCCTCTTCTTCTTAGAGCTTCAAGATCTGAGAAGATATTATTTATTTATTAGATTTCTATGCCACTGATATCTGGAGACTCTCGACGGCTAACAAAAACAAACATTAAAAACATTAATTAAAACATTAAAAAACATTAAAATAAAATAAAAACCCCAGCAGAACTAGAGAGGTAGGCTAAAAATATTTCATATATAAAAAAGGGGGTTGAGGATGGTTAAGATGATGATGAGTCCCCCCCCAAACCCTAGGCCATCTCGCAGAGCCAGGTCTTAAGGCCCTTCCGGAAGGCCATCAGGGAGGGGGCAGCCCTCAGCTCGAGG